>CM034311.1:34537471-34725716 GCA_019925795.1 Dendrobium chrysotoxum | reverse complement strand
GGGTTGGCTCATTTAGTTAGAGGTCAACAACAAAAACATTACTAGCATTGAGGATTATGTGAAACAGCTGGGTTTGTGCAAATAGTGAGGAGTACGAGCCAAGTGGAGTTATTAGGAAAGAGAAATAGACAAGAGAGATAAAGGCTCGATGGTTTGGTGCAGCTTGTCTAAGGGCTTAAGAGAATGAGTAAGGGAGGCAGGCTTGCCTAAGAGCTTAAGAGAACGAGTGAGAGAGGAACAAGAGAGGGAGTTGAATGAAGGGATCGAGAGATGGGAACACAGAGTGCTGGAGTCAAGAGGAGTGCAGGTCTGAGGGATATATAGGTTTTTGTTTTATGATTAAAGGTTCAAGGGTACTTCGTAGATCGCATGAAATATATATATTTATATATATATATATATATATATTATTAAATCTGGCTTGTGAATCTTTGTCCTCATCTCTCATATCTCTAATTTTCACTATCCTCTTCAACTTTTACCCGTAAGACAGCCAACTAATATGAATTTCTTTTCTAAGTAGTTACAATGTTCTAAATGCAGTGATGTAGTATGTTTTGAAGTGACGGTTGCATGATTTTGATTGTAGTCAAGATGTTTCAAGTTGAACTTATACGATATCGAGTTCATAGTCTGGCAGTTTTTCCGTGCTCAATCAAATCAATCATGGGTCCTTGATAATTTTTTATGTTCATATGTACCAACACAATTCATTTTGTAAGCAGACGATATTTGAATAATTTTTTATATGTGATGTGTTTTCAGCCAAGCTTGAGCGACGCCATGTTCGTTGTCCGCAGATTTTGTCACACTTAATTGGATTTATAGTGGAGTGTAAATGAAGGTCAACACTCCTAGGTCCCAATTTTCTGAAATCTAGCAAAAACTACAGTTCCTTAACTCGTAACAACCGCTAACGGAAAATCATATAAATATCAGGCTTCCTACAGCACCAAAATGTATTACTGTATGCAAATCCTGCCATCTACAGTATCAGGAAACATAATACACTTAATAACAAAGCCACATAAAGGAACAGCTACAATACCCGACTCTTTAAGATACGGGTGAATAAAACCGCAAGCCCCAATTATAGGACAAGAGTATCCAACTAGGAATAGAGCGCAATCCAACATCCAATCAAAACATCCGGTCAATAGAAATGAATCAGCCTAACAACCAGCATAGGGAGCCAAACCATACCAAGAAATTAAGAAAATCATAGAACCAACACAAGAATTAGAGAACACAATCTATTTTATGTAGGGATAATCATCATATAAAACTTAAATAAAGAACTCTAAAAACACAAAGAACAATGACAGCAGCACCAACTAAGAATAAAATCAGCCCAGAATGTCAGTTTGCATCACAAAGTATGCTAGAGTAGATATTAACTCACCAAGTTTGCTGCTCTGAGAATGTATAACCTCCGAAATTTCTGGGCTGACAAGGATTGCTCCAATGGGCATGTAAGCAGACGAAAGGGCCTATAGAAACAGTTTAGCTCAAATCAATGCAGATCTAGAGGATATTGGCGGTTCAATAGAAGTGCCTTTTTTTTTTTTTACTTACTTTAGCCATGGACACAAGGTCTGGTTGAATATCATATTTCTCACACCCAAACATGGTCCTAGCCTTCCAAAAGCAGTAATAACCTACAATAAAAAATCAATTATTTCATAATAAATTTCTATGAAATCATACTAACTTCCATAGTTCAATATAAGTCTACCTCGTCAGCAATGAAGAGAATGTCGTACTTTTTTACAACAGCTTGAATCTGCAGATAATTAGAACATATTAGACTAGCATTTTCAAAAGCCTAAAACATAGCTGAACATGAAAAGATGTTGATGGTGGACAATTTGAATTATTTGACAAATTTTTAGTCAGGCTTCAAGCATGGACGTAACATTTTGGTAGTTTTTTAAAATGCACCGAGAAGAAAGAAAATAAGATTAAGAAGGTATCATCAAAATATCACTTTTAAGTTGAGATATACAGGATTATTTTTCTATTTTGTTGACCTTCAAAGACAATTTTCAGGGGTTTTGGGCATAATTTCCTTTAAAGACAGTGCAACTGCAATCATTCAGTTTACTAGGCTAGTGAAAGGTTTCCAAGGATACCACACAAGAAAAAAAAAATTTCATTTTCATGTATAAAAAAAATCAGAGAATGTATGCAAAATACTACTCCCGTCACCCTAATCCACCTTTAATATTTTCAATCAACAAACACCTGTAATTGGTAGACGTTCCCAAAATCAAGGATATTCTCAGTGTGCAAAGGTTGTTCTCACGTAGAAGAAAAACCTTCATTAATTTGAAGACCAGTACAGTAAAACAAGGTACATGTTCAAAACCATGTTAGCTTAGTGATGTAGATGAGGATCAAGAACAAAAAAGTCGGGCATTAGAAGAACGATTCAAAATAAGAGGAACGTAGAAAGGTTAAGAGAAGGATATACTTTTGAACACATCATTCAATTGACACAATAGAGCAATGGATGCCCTATTTATAGAAATAGTTTTTCCATGACAAGATCATGAATTCAAATCCAATTCTATCTTAAACCTACTTAGTTAAAATTTCAAGTAAAATATTAACTAAAAGCATTGTTTAAAATTGCATATTCGGAGGCGTGCATGTAACAACCGAAATTTCAGGTAATAGAAATTCAACCTATTATTTTATATATATATATATATATATATACATATAATATATCTTAAAACCTATTCTAAAAAGTTTATTGTTAAGTGCTGTTAAATTACTATTAACAGTTAATTTAAAATAAGTCTGGAAGTTATGGTTATTATTTAAAAATATTAAACTAAGTATTCATTTGGTTACTAACTATTAACAGTTAACTACTGTTAAATTACTATAATCAAGCAACCGTTCATTGGTTTCATTTCACGTTAATACCTTCCATTTGATCTTATCGGGGACCAATAGTTGAATGGATGTCTGGGTTGGGGAAGGCACGTGATAAACAGAAGGAAATAAGAGTGGACTTGTAAAAGAAGGATGGGCTGTTTAGATAAGGAAGCGAACAAGCAATTTCACGCAAGCCTGTAGTGCACAGTGCAGGAAACAACAAGAAGCGGAAGAATGGGTGGGTTTCGACAGTAAAGATGATATTTATTTCAGATTTGAAGATTATGAAAGTTTTCTAATTTAAGATCCATATATTTGGAAATAATTCAAAATTTAACTTCCCATAATAAGGAGGCTTAATTAGGTAAGTCTTAATAGCTTATTGATGGAGGAATCAAGGGAGGAAAGTGGGAAGGGGCCGACAGATTGTTGAGGGTGTTTGGGAGTGGTGGTCCGGTGGGTGGGGAAGAAAAGGTGAGAGGGGAGCCGCCGGTTTGGTGGAGAAGTTGTGGGGGCCGGCGGTTCTATTGGGAGGAAAACGGTGATGGATCCGAGGAGAAGGTGGTTGGGCCGACGAGGCATAAGGGAATGGAGATATGTGGCCGGCAGGGGTGATCAAGGGATGAGGAAGAAAAAAAAATACGAATACTAACCGCGAGTCCCGGAATCTACCGGCGGCTGACGGGTGATGCGTGGCCCTCTCCTAGGGTTTCTCCTCTCAAGAAATCACAAAGAGATCAAGAACACGAAAGCTAAAATTTCATTTATTATCATTCATCATCCAAAATACAAGAGAACTAGCCTATAAATAGGCTCATGAAAAAGAAAAGAAACAATGACTAAAATGTCTTTCGGGCTACAACAACACACGATCACCCTAGGGGTAAAAAGAAAAAAAAGAAATATAAAATAAACTAGTACATAAAAAAAAAAAAAATAAAAGCCAGATCGTAGTCACTGATCTCCAATGTCCTCATCATTATCCCGGGTGGGAGAAAACTCGACTCCGTCGAGTGGGTGTCTCGAGAACTCTCGTGCATCTGGGTCGATCTGCTGTAGCTCCTAGTGCTCTGACCATGTATGCTCTGATTCTAGTTGACCTCTTTACTTATCAGATATCTTCTTTGTCCCCTTCTTTTGTGGAAATAATTTCATCACTCAGAATCATGTCAACATTCTCCGCTATAGGTACTTTGGTCATATTAGGGAGTGGAGGTAGACTTGGGATCTCATAAGGTGGGGTCACACAAGGCTCAATTTGAAGTGGATTTTAAGGGTTAAATTCTGGACCCTCATAAGCTACTAAATCTTCTATGTTAAAAGAGGGATTAATGTTGAAATCAGTAGGTAAATCCACCACATATGCATTGTCATTGATTTTCTTGATTATTTTAAAGGGACCTGCACTTTTAGTATGCAACTTCCTAACCATTCCTTGTGGGAACAGTTCCGGACAAATCTACACCATCACTGAATTACCCACCTCAAAAGCTTTAAATTTACGTTTTAAATCAGCATGAGTTTATAGCTAAAATTATTTTGTTCAATTAGGCATGCAATTTTCTTAAGTAGTACATGTAGATGCGATGCAAATGCGGCATATTTTATGCGAATTCATGCGTCCAAAATTCAAGACTCAACAAGGTAAATAGTGATGTGATGCAAGAGACTTAGTGTGCATGATGATTAGCATGAATTGTGGACACACATAAAAGTTTAAGTAGAGGAAGATTTTGGAAGAACACAGACTACAAAAAACACAACACTGCCGTTGCCAGGTCCCAAGTCCTGGATGAGAAAAGTGGAGGGTTGCATTAGGTAGTCGACAGCCAGCGTAAAACTTGTCGAATAATAATGACATGAATCCTTTAAGAAATTGTGTTAACGCTAGGGCGTCCCCTGGAAGCGAAGCGCTGTATGGCATGAATATAACGACAAGTGTGCAAGGGCCGCTACACCGTCACCCGGGTGTAGTGTTAAATAGGCAAGGGTTCCTACATCAAGGACGGATGTGGGCAAAGAAGCTAGTATATGAAACTAAAATTAGGATAAGAACTTGGAATATAGGTTCCCTTACACAAAAATTAATAGAATTAATAGATATTATGATTCAAAGGAAGACAAATACCTTATTTAAGAAAGGAATGATTTTTATTTAGCTTATGATTTTTTAATTGCTAATACCTTATTTAAAAAAAGGAATGAGCATCTCATTACTTATAAAAATGGATATAATACAACTCAGATTGATTATTTTCTTATAAGAAAATTAGATTGTTTAGATTACAAAGATTGTAAAGTTATTCCGAGTAAAAATTTATGTACCCAACATCGTTTATTAGTTTTGGACTTGAAGATAATGAGAGAGAAAATAAAAAATAAAGTAAAATGATATTCTATGATTAGATGGGGGTATTTAAAGAATATTAACAAAAATATTTTTGAGAGTAAAATTATAGATCTTAAGATTTTGTCTGTGCATGAGGATGCTAATATTATATGAGAAAAAGTGGCTAGTGATATTAAGAATATTGCAAAAGATATGCTTGGAGTTTCAAAGGGAAAAGCTCATAATAGTAAAAATAGTTGGTAGTGGAATCCAAATGTGCAAGAAAAGATTAAAAATAAGAAGATTTGTTATAAAATTGGTTTTAATTGTAAAAATTCTGATAATTGGATAATATATAAAGAGGCACGTAAGGAATCTAAGAAAGTAATATGCAATACAAAGAGTTTAGCTTTTAGTGATTTATATAATAGATTAGAAACTAAGGAGGGAGAAAGATATATGCATAAGTTAGCCAAATAAAGAGATAGAAATAGTAAGGATTTAGTTCAAGTGAAGTGTATTAAGGATGAAGATCAAAAAGTACTTTTTTAGAAGATGATATTCAACAAAGGTGGATGAGATATTTTGCTAAATATTTTAATGAAGAATGTGAAAATAAAATTGACTGTAGTGACTTAGCACCCTAAATAAAAATAAAGATTTATGTTTTTATCGGCGTATTAGTAAAACTGAAGTTAGAGAGGCTTTAAAGAAAATGAAGGGTGGAAAAGCTGTTGGACCTGATAATATTCCAATAGAGGTGTGGAAATGCTTAGGAGATGAAGGAATTTCTTGGCTTACTAAACTTTTTAAATACAGTTTTGAAGACTAAAAAGATGCCAGATGAGTGGAGAATAAGCATGTTAATCCCTATTTTTAAGAATAAAGGTGATGCACAAGATTGTGCGAATTATAGAGGAATTAAGTTAATGTATCATACTTTAAAATTATGGGAACGAGTTATGGAGCATAGGTTGCGGCGTGATACTAATGTTTCTCAAAATCAATTTGGATTCATGCCGGGTAGGTCTACTATGGAAGCCATACATTTATTAAGAGGTTTGATGGAGAAATATAGAGAGAATAAGGAGGATTTACCTATGATATTTATTGATTTAGAAAAAACATATGATAAAGTTCCAAGAGAAGAGCTATGGAGAGTTCTTGAAAAGAAAGGAGTTAATAACGCTTATATTTAAATCATTAAATATATATATACATGAGCTATTACTTGTATTCAAACACAAGGTGGTTTGACCAAGTATTTCCCTATTTCGGTTGGATTACATCAAGGATCAGCCTTAAGCCCATATCTTTTTGCCTTAGTCATGGATGTTCTCACAAGACATTTGCAAGAGGATGTACCTTGGTGTATGCTTTTTGCTGATGATATTCTTCTTGTTGATAAGACTAGAGAGGGAGTTGAAGGTAAACTAGAATTGTGGAGGTCAACCTTAGAGTCTAAAGTTTTTCGCTTGAGTAGATCTAAAACGGAATATATGGAGTGTAATTTTAGTAACAATAGACCTAATGAGGAGATTGTGACTTTGGGCGATCAAGTCATTAATAAGAGTACACGTTTTAGATATCTTGGATCTATTGTTCAGAGTGATGGTGAAATATATGGGGATATTATCAGCAAAATCTAAGTTGGATGGTTGAAGTGGAGGAATGCATCGGGCTTATTGTGTGATAGAAAAGTATTCCTCAAACTTAAGGGAAAATTCTATAAGATGGTGGTGAGACCTGCAATGCTTTATGGTGCCGAATGTTGGCCATTAAAAGAGAAGCATAATTCTAAGTTAAGTGTTGCAGAGATGAGGATGCTTAGGTGGATGAGTGGCTTTACCCTTAGAGATAGGATACGAAATGAGCATATTCGTGAAAAGGTTGGAGTAGCTCCAGTGGAAGATAAGATTAGAGAGAGTCGCCTTAGATGGTTTGGTCACATAAAACGGCGGCCTCCCGATGACCCAGTTAGGAAAGTAGAGGTCTTAGATTTGACATATGTTAAGAAAGGTAGAGGTAGACCTAAAAAGACTTGGTTAGAAAATATTAGAAATGATATTTCTTTATTAAATTTAAACGAGAATTTGACTTTTAACAAGACACAATGGAGAAAAAAGGATTCATATAGCCGACCCCACATAGTGGGATAAAGGCTTGATGTTGTTATTGTTGTTGTTGTACAGACTACAAAAACACACACAAACATACAGACTCACAAGCACACATATATAGGAATAAAGATGGATCAGTCACAAAATGAGAGGACATAAAATTTTCGTATTTAAGGGAACTGATGTATGAGAAGTAATGAAGACTCCTTAGCTAAAAGGGCATCTCTATAGGGAGTCTCGGCTAGGGTCACAGAAAGTCTCCCAGCGACAATAGGGTAATCTAACAAAATCATCCAACTAGGAGAGAGATGGTCCTTAACAGGGAAAGACAAGGATATCCATGGCGTAATGTAGGAATCAGGAATATGCTAAGATGATGGGTCATGACTCACTACCATAGTAGGATAGCCCAAAGGGTCACCAGCAGGTATGGGACTCAAGAGATGGGGTAGAGTCTCCAGAGCATATGTGGGCACAACAATTAGAGGGGAGATAGGAAGGCATGGGCTAATGCTCTCTCTAATATTAAAGTCGATACGAGGAATTGTGAGGTAAGTCAAATCAGGAAAGACACATTCTGTCAAATGTAAATCTAAAGGGACAACTCCTAAAATAGACTCTAATAAAACAAGAGAAGGCTCATTTTTGTATGAGGTCACTAGGACCCGCTTGAGTTTCTTTTAGTGACCTAATGATGAGGAGGTGTCCACCCCTCAGTCATAAAGGTCCCAAGAAAGACCCAATTCAATCTCAATCAAACTCAGCTCTACCTTTCAACTCAATCTTTAATCCAGCCTTCAATCAATATTCAATCAAATTTCAAATCATATCTAATTAATTTCAATTTTTTATTTAATCTCTATTGATATGGATGGTTCAGGCTCAATCATTTAACTCCTAAATCCAAAATCCAACCCAACTTCAAAAATCCAGTCCAAATCCAAGGTTAGGGACCTAGGTCCTGAAACCCTTTCTGGGCGAACTTTCTGCCACATGGAATCCAAGTCAAATGACCTCCAATCCATGATCTATCTATTGCATATTGATCATACGTGTCTCTACGGTCAACCCTCCAAATTTGAGCTCAATCTGACACTTCTAACCTCACAAACTAAATTGAAACTTGAAGGCTGCAAAACCTTCAAATATTTACAATCTGTGCCACTGAACTTGCCATCCGGTGGAATTTGACCTTGGGACGCCTTCCAAACCTCTCGATCACATCCATGACCTTTGTTATGAATTTTTGACCAATAACCTACACTTTGCTGGACCCAATTTGACCCAGTGTTGACTAGGGGTCAAAATGACTAAAATGCCTTTTATAGGGGTTTTGGTTTTTTTCCCAAAGTTCAACAAGATCTTCTCATATCAACATTCAAAACCTATCCCAATGGATCCTAAATATTATTAGGAACACATTGGACCCAAACTCAAGTCTTGGTTTGACCTGGTTGACCAAGTCAACTAATGTTGACAAAAAATGCCCCTTAAGATTTCAAATGTCAATTTCAATCCAAATGACCTTACCAATGCATGGTACAACCTCCATTGATCTCAAAATACTCATTTAAACTTGTTTGACCCAAACTCAACCCATGGTTTGACCAGGTTGACCAAGTCAACCATGACCAAGTCAACCATGGTTGACCAAATCAACCCTTAACCCACATTAAGGTCAATTTCAATGTTTAAACCCATTTTAAATCAAATCAATCCCACAAAATCATTCAATTGGACACCCTTGACATGTCCAAAGCTTTCAAAGTCAAGCTCGAGTTGACTTGGTCAACTTATTTGGAGGAGTCAAAACCCTCTCCAAACCCCTTTAAGCCTATGGAAAGAGGCCAAATCATAGCCACATCACCAAGCCACCTTGGCAATCCATGGCTTAATCCAAAAGCTGCTCAAACCTGATATAAATTGACCCATTTCCTCTCTTAAGAAGCCCTAATCCAACACCCTAAATCAAGCCAACATTGGTTCATCCAAATGGGGGAAAAGGCTTGTGGTCCCCTTTCCCATGGACCAAGAGAGGTCACACTCACCACCAACCCTATTCCCTAGCTTTGAGCAGCATAGGGGACACTTGTCATGCATTCAAACTCCCTCCAAACAAATCAAGACCATCCAATCCAAAAGCCAAGTATTAGGTGGGAGAAACCTAACCTAAGGGAGAGATTCTTCATTGTTCACTCTACCTCAACTCTCCCCCAACTCTCCTCCAGCCTCCAACCTTCCTAGAGCCTTCCCCATCCTCTCCATCCATCTTCAAGGCTTTCCCAAGCTTCTTCCCATCATTTTCAAGCCTCAAATCACTATTTTAGTGAGGAGAGAGCATTCTAGAGAGAGAAAGAGGATTTTCCAATATAACTTTCGATCCAGAAAGATCTAGCTCTTGGTGTATTCATCAAAGTTGTAGAGGATCACTGCAGCTTTCCAATAAGCCCAAGATCTCAAAAATTTGATGGTTGGATTGTAAGTTATGCTCATTTTAAGTTTAAATTTTAATTTGAAACTGCTCAAAAATTTCATTGCATGGGGTCTCCAAACTCTAGGCAATGAAAGTTCATGTTCTCATGAGCCTATGTTTCAAATTTCGTTAAATTTCGACAAGTATTTTGAAAGTTATATTTCAATTTTCTAGTTCATTTTGAACTAAAACGGTCTTGATCGATCTCGGCCGTCCGATTTTCTATCTTTCTCGATCGGACGGCTCGGGGTTAGTGATGGCGTAGGTAGGTGGTTGATAAACAGTACTTCACATGTCAAAATGCCACACGCCGCCGCCCGTTTTGGCGCCGATCATTACCAATGATTGGCGCCGGTTAGTTATTAATAGACTTAAAAATTCAAAAAAAAATATAGCCATAACTTTCAAAATTCATAGTAAATTCATTTCTCCACCAAATTAAGTGTTTTTGGGCTCGTTGGAAAGATAATTTAGTCTAGTATTTATTAAAATTAATTTTGAATTCATTTGATTACTGGATTGTGAGATATTTCTGTTTCTTTGAAATCGATTTTTTGTGATTTTCTTACAATCCAGTGGTCAATTGAGCCCCAAATTTTAGTGGAAGGTATTTGGGTATCTTATGCATGCATTATAATTTTCTTAGGTTCAGATACCCATTGAATTGATGTGATGTGAATTTTAAAAGTAATGGGTCCATTTTGGACCCAAAACTTTGAAATTTATAACTCCATTTTTCTGTAAATTAGGCTACATAATTTGTGTGGTATGATTGCATATGTATCAGGGTTAGCCACACCAAATTTTAAGCCTATTTGAACAGTAGAGACACCTAGGAAAAATAATTAAGAAAAAGTCTAGGAAACTTAAAAAATTTCTAGGGAATTGTACACACACCCAATAGGGGTGAAACTTGAACATAACAAATTTAGTGACATGTTAAATTAGGTTCAAATGTCATTGAATTTGGAGGTCATTAAGTTAGAAAATTAATTACCCAAAGTTTCAGCCCTTTTAAGAACCCAGAAAATTCAAAAAAATACAATAAATACAAATTAAGTCCAAAAATAATAAATAATACCTCAAATTGACCAGAACTTAATCCTCAACCTAGGAAAAATAAAAGCCCCTTGACTGGATTCCTAATTCAACTTTAATTTGACTTTTAATAAAAATCAATAATTAATTAAATTAATTACTTAAAAATCATTAAAAATCTCAAATAATTTTCAAACACTTGGAAATGCTCCATGGGTCATCCCTGACCTTTGGGAGTGATTCCATGCAGTTTGGGATGAATTTGGATCAAAACGATCAAAATCTTTCTAATTAAGCAATTTTAAAAATTCAATAATTAAGGAAACTTTGAAAATTCATAACTAATTACAGAAAAATTCAAATTGAGAAAACTTAGTGTCAATCAACTCCAATTAAGGTCTAGTATTTTCTAAAATTATCAAACCCTCAAAATCTGGTCAAAGTCAAAGAGTCAACTTCTCGGTCAACCATAGTTCAAATTCAGGCCCGAACTTCGAAAAATCATAACTTTTCATAGAAAACTCCAAATTGAGCATACTAATAGTCTAATTACTCATCATAAGGTCTAATATTTATTAAAAATTTGAAGCTTATAAAATTAACTTTAATTTAAGAAGTCAACTTTTGACCCCCTTAATTAACATAATTAAATAATTCCAATAAATGTTAAGAATCCAATAATTCATTAAAATTGCAGAAAACTTTAATTTGACTAATAAAATACTCAACCAATACTCAAATACACAACACTCCAAAGATAAAGTTTATTGGATGGACTACTCCGAGCTGCGGGGCTAAGTGTCCTAAGGAGGCCTGGTTCCTCGAGCCTGGTGGCACAACGCCACGAATGGATTCAATGGAGTGTTAAACATCAAAATTAAGTTATTATTAACTATTCAAACAAATTAAAATTTTTAATTCAACTACATCAGCAAGATTTTTAGGATGGATTACTCCGGGCTGCGGGGCTAAGTGTCCTAAGGAGGCCTGGTTCCTCGAGCCTGGTGGCACAACGCCATGAACCTGTTGATAAAAAACATAAATTAATTCAACTTTTAAGATCAGTAATAAATCGACTTGATTAATATCAATTGATCCTTAATTTCTAACAAACTAAATCAACTTAATCAACCCTGATTGTTACTGGGTAACCCAGGCCTACGAGGCTATTAACTTAACCCCAAGGAAGGTGAAATAAACTTCATGGCCTCGGTGAGCAACAAAAGTAATAATCATTTAATAATTAAAATGCATTTAAATCAAGCCTTAATATATTAATACTTAAACTCAAACATAAAGTCCTCCATTAGCCTTCAACAAACTCAAACTTTAAACAACTTCAACAAACTACCCATTCTAGGATCTACCCCAGCCACACGACCTTCTACACACACTTTAGATGATTTGCTAGGACAATCGACTCAAGATCTAGGCTAGGCCGGTGTTTACTTTTCTACTGTGTGCCGGATTTTCTGAGTTTTCATTGCATGTTGTGATTGAACTTGATTGATGTGTTTGTTTACTTTTCTGCACTCTGTGGATTGATGTGATGGGCGATTAGATTACTCTTAGGTTAGGAATAATCTGGATGCTCACTAAATCTTCTGCAGGTGACCACGCTCATGCAGGGCAATAAAGGAGGCTAAATAAATTATAAATGTGAATGTTACAGATGCTTCAGCTGCTTAGCCCCCAAATAAAAAAGAGCGTGGCCAAGCGTGTTTACTTTTCTGCACATATATTATAACTGCTTGAGATGTGATTTAATATTTAAATGCTTAGGATAACCTTGCAGGAGAGTCTAGAATTTTTATTTCTAAATTCATGTAATTCATTTGAGTATTGAGTGTGAAAGTGTACATTTGAGTTGGGATACATAGATCCAAAGGTTTGAATTCCAAAGATAAAAGGATACCCCTTCGTGGGATGGTCATTATCCATTTGGAATTCCAAATTTGGATCACTTCACTACCCAAAGTGGAAAGAGTAATCTCCCCCTCGAGGGAAGATTTCTCTTTTCCATTTGGGTACCAGCCACGAAGAATCCAAGGAGCTCAAAGAGGAGAAGGCCAAGGAATTGAAGACAAAGAGTATCTCACTCAAAGTTACTTGCGTATGTATTAGGATTAGAATCCGTGTTTTTGTCAGTGGTGCTCGGCCACTTTAATTAATAAAAATTTTAGGATAACATAGAAACTCTAACGCTGTTAAGAAGTAAGCCCGGGACCGCCGGAGTTCTCATTTCATACTTGTTGCATTAATCTTTTCCTTTGTTAGGGCACCTCCCCGCCTACGGGTTCTGGCAGACAACCTGGCCTATGAGGTGCAGTTCTGTCCAAGGGGATCTGTGAATCTTTAGGATAAAATCTATTTTTAAGCCTTTTTAAAATTGCTTTCATACCATTTTATGCATTTTAATCGAGTCGATCAGCATCCATTGCGTTAGAAATTAATTTAAAAGTGAGTCTAAATATTAATTGCATTGTTATTTAGCATTTTCACCCAACATAAGTCAAGGGGCCAATTAGAATAATCTTTAGATGCCGGCCTCAATTCCTAAAACCCTTAATTATAACATCCCTACCACTCTTTCATAAAATGACCTGACTCATAGATTTTAATCGTCTAGGTGGTTAGCTGGCTCCCCAATCCAGGCCGGGGTAAATCCAGGTTTTGCATTACATTAGTTAGGTTCGGACTATTGTGTTTCAGTGTCCAAATTTAGATCTAGGATCCGGGGCAGACTTTGAGTTATAAGACCCCAACCTCTGGGAATATAATCCCAAATTTCTAATAAATGCTCAACTCAAACTAAATCCTTCTTTCAATCTAAAATTTAAAGCCCAACACTTAGCTTAGGTCGGGACACTTCTAAACTGTTTCAGACTCCCAAAGTGTCTCATACCCTTCATCCTTTGTGATGCCGGACTAAATGCCTAACATGGATGAAGTAAGAGTATTGCACGATTCTTTGATTAAAGCATTAAAGCACAATTACTAGCACATGAAACAATAAGATAAAACAAGAGAAGGGTGCCGGCGTTTAGGCCAAATCACTAGCTAAGCATTTTGAACCCACAAGATAAATTAGAAACTCAATAATAACATAAGGGTAGGAGTTCACTCAACATCCCTAATCTAACAATGAGATTAGCAAGCATAGAAAAGCAATAACTCAATTCCTACGTTTACTAAGCTTAAGCAAAATTAAGCGGAGCGATTCCTTGCGCTTATGTCACCACCTACAAGGTTAGAAAACAAAGAGATAATTAAAAAGGGAAGAAACATCAACCCTTATGCGGAGGGAAGTTGTCGCCGAGAGAAACCCTTTGATTTGTCAAGGACGCCTTTGATGATTTGTAGGAGACGGTTGATGTAGCATTGGACGGGAAACAGTGAAATAGCAGAAGGATGGCGGGTGTGAATCGGCCGACGATAGTCCACTGGCCTTTGACCCTTTGATCGTCGAGAGTATCAACCAATGTAATGTGGATCCTCTCCAAGTACTCCTCAACGGTAGTTTCGTAGCCAAATCTCACGTCGAAGAAGGGAGAACGTAGTACGTCGATATTGTCTTGATCGTCAAGCACTAAGCCCGAATCCCATGGGCGGACCTCCATTCATGCTTCCTAAGGAGGGAAGGTGATGAGGTCGATGTAGTATTGCTGTCCTTGAAGGTTCCTTCCAAAGGATGAGGGCTTTCCCTTTGAAAATCAGGTAGAGAGGTTTAGGGGAAGTGGGCGGCCAAGGTATGGTGAGGGTGGAGAGGTTGCTTGTGAAGTTAGGGTTAGGGTTAGAAGAGTTTAAAATCCCTAAACCTGAAATTATTTCAGATTTTGAAATTTGGTGGGGATTGGAAAAGGAAAGATAAGGTATTAATTAGGGAGAGGTTGGGGAGAGAGAAGGGGAGAAGAGGGGGGCGGCATGAGCAAGGGGCCGGCGGCATTAAAGGGGAGGGGAGGGGTTTGGGGGTGATTGATTGGAGTTTCTAAATTGGGATTTAAGGATTAGGAAAGATATAATTAGATCCCTTTCAATTTAAATTTAATTTGAATGAGATCTCAAATCTTTCCAAAATAGATTTCATATATTAGGAAAGATTTTGAATTTTGAATTCTTGAATTTGAATTCAAAATCTAATCCCAAATATGATTAATCTATATTAGGAAACAAGACAAGGGGAGGGGAGGGGTGGCAATGGGCGGCGGCTTGGGCGGACGGTGGGGGGAAACCGGCGGGTGGGAGATTGGGTGGTGGGCCGTGGGGTGCAAGGGGTGGTGGGGTTGTTTGAAGGGTGGGCCGACGGTTTAGGGGGAAGGGAAAGGGGATGGGGTAAGGTGGTGGTGGCTAGGAAAGGAGGAAGAGCACAAAGAAATAGAACCACGAACCCGACACGTCTAGGTTGATGGGTGATGCATCCTTCTCCCTCTCCAAGGGAACCTTTCCACTAGCTCTCAACTCTTAATCTCAAGGCAAAAGTGCAGGAATTTTTTTATTAATCATTCATTGCCTTAAAACACTGCATATATGAGAAAAGTGGAGGGTTGCGTTAGGTAGTCGACAGCCAGCGTAAAACTTGTCGAATAACCATGACATGAATCTTTAATAAATTGTGTTAATGCTAGGGCGTTGTCCAAGGTTTTCGCTTGAGTAGATCTAAAACTGAATATATGGAGTGTAATTTTAGCAGTAATAGACCTAGTGAGGGGATTGTGACTTTGGGCGATCGAGTCATTAATAAGACTACACGTTTTAGATATCTTGGATCTATTGTTCAGAGTGATGGTGAAATAGATGGGGATGTTATCAGTAGAATTCAAGTTGGATGGTTGAAGTGGAGAAATGCATCGGGCTTGTTGTGTGATAGAAAAGTCCCCCCTTAAACTTAAGGGAAAATTCTATAAGATGGTGGTGAGACCTGCAATGCTTTATGGTGCAGAATGTTGGCCATTAAAAGAGAAGCACAATACTAAGTTATGTGTTGCGGAGATGAGGATGCTTAGGTGGATGAGTGGATTTACTCTTAGAGACAGGATACGAAATGAGCATATACGTGAAAAGGTTGGAGTAGCTCCAATGGAGGATAAGATTAGATAGAGTCGCCTTAGATGGTTTGGTCACATAAAACGGCGGCCTTCCGATGACCCCAGTTAGGAAAGTAAAGGTATTAGATTTGACTTATGTAAGAAAGGGTAGAGGTAGACCTAAAAAGACTTGGTTAGAAAATATTAGAAATGACCTTTCTCTATTAGATTTAAACGAGAATTTGACTTTGAACCGGACACAATGGAGAAAAAGGATTCATGTTGCCGACCCCACGTAGTGGGACAAAGGCTTGTTGTTGTTGTTGTTGTATTCATTGCCTTAAAACAATACAATAGGGGCTTATAAATAGCCTCAAATAAAAGGCAAAAACAAAAGACAAACATGCCCTCTTGGGCTTACAAGCAAACCACCCTAAAATAAGGGTACAACAGAAAACGAACTAAAGGAAAGCAATAACATAATAAAACTCAAAAATATAAAGACTCGATCGTGGCCGTAGATCGGCGACCACGTCTCCGGTAGACTTTCCATGTGGAGATGTCCTCATCACTTTGACTCCAAAATAACTGCTCAAGCTTGATCCAATCCCTATTTGAGTTCCAAACTCACATCCTTGGTATCACTCCTAGAAACTCTCTAACAAAATTTCTGTCATTATTCTAATTGAGAGTTTTCGTAGGAGACTCCGGTCTCCTACGATGTGATTAACTACGAGGGCTTGCGCTCGTAGGAGATTTAGAACCTACATCTGACTTTTCAAAACTAATTTTCAAAACTCAATTAGTCCTCTTTGGGAAAGTTAAATTACTAACGATCGTTATCGTTATGTTCAAACGATTATTGACAAATGATATCTTCTTTCTTCATGGAGATATATCTTTTGTTAAGATAAATTCGAATATGAAATTAACGATCACTCCTCTTGATTATCGTAGCTCGATATTTGACTGAACTTTATTTTGACACTTCGGGGCCACATGAAGTTCTCTCTTAAATCTGATTACGATATTCAAGATGGAGTTTATAATTCTAAGTCTGAACCCCATCGTGAAATTTTATCTCCACCTCTCGAGGTGGTATATTTCTTCCAATGGGATGTTTGATTTTAAAATTAGAACACAACATTAATTTTTGAATTCCCAAAGAAAACTAAATTTTTCAAAGCCCGCTTTTCAAACTACTCCAACAAAAAATGGCAACCACGGTGGGACTAAATCTCTCTCTCCATCTTTAATAACGGCATAAATTTTGTTACATCGATAGTTTTGACTACCCTTCTTCCTTTGGTCCCTCTACCCATTTCTCCCTTAGGTGAGTGTGGCCAACATCAAAAAGAAAAAGACATGTCAAAAAGAGAGGTGAGCGAGGAAACCCCTATCTAAGTCAGGCTTTGACATTTTGCCTCCAAGTTAATTGGTAGAGCAAAAGAGTCAAGCCAAATATTTTAAAATCTTCCTATAAATGTTACAAACTTGCATATCCAAACAAATCTCAAGTATGCTAAGTTTCACAATCTATGAAAAACCCTTCGGTCTCAAAATCAAAATTCAAATTTCTTTAGCAAAATCCAGGATTTGACATTTTTCCCCCAAGTCAATTCGTGGAGCAAAAGGGTCAAGCCATACTTTTAGATCTTCATATCAATTTTGTAAACCTGCATGTTCACAAAAAATCTAACATGTTGAGTTTCAAAATTTGAAGAATATCCATTTAATTTTAATATCATGTTCAATCTCAATTTCAACTTCAAATCAAAGCTTTGACATTTCATCCCATATTAGTTGATATAATGAGAGAGTCAAGCTCAACTCTTGAGATTTTCTTATCAATTTTGTGAACCTTTATGTTGGGTGAAAACTCAATATTTTGAGTTTCAAAATTTGAAGAAAATCAATCAATTTTAAGATTCAAATTCTATTTCAAAATCAACTGATTCAAGTCACCTTTCTTAACTCTGGGAAATCAAACATACTCAAATGGCTGAAAAATTTACTTTCTCATCACGTAGCAACGCGATCGTAGAAGAACTACCTGCATAGAGTCAATAGAAACTTGTTGAGGCTAGAAAAACGGCTAAGTCAGAAGCCTTAAAGTAAGTCAAATTAGAGGCCAATTGAGAGTCACTGCCCCTTACACATACCCCCTCTTTGGTGGAAGTCACTTCCACCCTCCTCCAATTATTCAAGGAAGGGAGGTTGTGAGAACGAGAGTGTGATCTCCACTGTGCCCTTTTGACTACTATATAGAAAAGATCCACTAAACCATAAATGAGCAATAACCAGCAATAGACTATAGGCACCCAGTTGAGGGTTATGACCCATCCACTCTACCAGATGATGTTAGGTCACGTTACTACGCGTGCTCCATTGCATCTATAGAGGGCAAGGCTTCAACTTGCTGAAATTTTCTGGACAACATCTTCTTAATATCGAGGAAATCTAGACAGCAACTATCTCCGTGGGAATCCTTAGAAATCAGCACTCGTGGCGGGGAAAGAAGATACGTTAGATGAGGGAGAGAGGGGGTGGGGGCCTGGGGGAAGGTGGCGTGTGAGGTGAAGTTAGGAAATGGAAGGGCAAGAGAAATCTGAAATTAATTTCAGATTTCCCTAATCAATTGGGTAGGGGTAATTCAAATTTGAATTTTGAATGTACGAATGGCGGGAGGGAAAAGTGAATAGGGAAATAATTAATTGGAACCAAAATGAATGCCAATTAGTGTTGATTGGAGGGGAATAAGGGGCCGGCCATTAGGGAGCAAATTAGGGGATTGGTCTTAATTAAATGTGGGTCCAAGCACTTAATTGATGTAGAAGAATAAATCTGATTTTTAATTCAGATTTATGTATAGTAATTGATTACCTAATTGGGTTAGGGATTTAGAGAAAGATTTGACATTAAATCTAAATTGAATTTGAATTCAAGTTCTCGTTGATTTTGGATCAACACAAATTAGGAAACTAATTGAATAGCATTAGTAGTCGATTGAGAGTTGAATGGGGAAAGAGGAAAAAGGATTTAATTGATTGGGGCATGGGCCCACCCAATCAATTAGTTATTTAAGTATAGATGAAATTTATTTCAGATTTGAAGATTAGGAAAGTTTCCTAATTTAAGATCCATATATTTGGAAAGAATTCAAATTTTGAATTGGAATTCTTCCCATAATAAGGAGGCTTAATTAGGTAAGTTTTAACTTATTGATGGAGGAATCAAGGGAGGAAAGTGGGGAAGGGGCCAGCGGATTGTTGAAGGTGTTTGGGAGTGGTGGTCTGGCAGGTGGGGAAGAAAGGGTGGGAGGGGAGCCGCCGGTTTGGTGGAAAAGTTGTGGGGGCCGGCGGTTCTATTGGGAGGAAACCGGAGATGGATCCGGGGAGAAGGTGGTTGGGCCAATGGGGCTTAAGGGAATGGAGATATGTGGCCGGCGGGGGTGATCAAGGGATGAGGAAGAAGAAAATAATACGAATACTAACCACGAGTCCCGGAATCCACCAGCGGCTGACGGGTGATGCGTGGCCCTCTTCTAGGGTTTCTCCTCTCAAGAACTCACAAAGAGATCAAGAACAAGAAAGCTAAAATTTTATTAATTATCATTCATCATCC
This sequence comes from Dendrobium chrysotoxum, assembly GCA_019925795.1. Lineage (NCBI taxonomy): Eukaryota > Viridiplantae > Streptophyta > Magnoliopsida > Asparagales > Orchidaceae > Dendrobium > Dendrobium chrysotoxum. The sequence goes on along the minus strand of CM034311.1, from coordinate 34,706,222 downwards.
AAAATACAAGAGAACTAGCCTATAAATAGGCCTTATGAAAAAGAAAAGAAGCAATGACTAAAATGCCCTTCGGGCTACAACAACACATGACCACCCGTAGGGGTAAAAAGGGAAAAAATATAAAATAAACTAGTACATAAAACACAAAAAAATAATTGCTAGATCGTAGCCGTTGATCTCCAATGTCCTCATCATTAGGTTTTCAACATATGAATCAATAAAAAAATGATTATATATTCAATAAAATCATAAAAATAATAACATGCATGAAAATATAATCAAAGCCTCCCTGTTTAACCTTCTAGATTCTTCACTGTAGTTCTACAATAATTACCGTGTATCTATCATGACAAGTACCACATTTTAAAGAAAAAATAAATAAAAGAAGATACCAGTTAAAAGTAAAAAGATCATAAAGCTACTAATAACTTAAGGAACAAGACGCATGTTATTTATTATTTCCTCTTTCATCAAGCATATCTATGTAAAGGACATGAATGTTCTAGAGGAAAAGAGCTGAGAAAACAGTATGTAGCCGTATAGACATAATCATAGTTGATGCAAGAAAGTTGGAAGTGAGCACATAGCTCATAGTAGTTGGTTAAGATTTCTCCCAACTTAAGTTGAGATGAGGGGTTCAAATTCCCCATGAAAAATGAAAAAGTTTTTTATTTCAACTTCACTACCACTTGTGTTAAAAAGGAGTAACAAATGTAAACTTCCACGAGAATTTGCAAACCAGATGCACCACATTGACTCAATCGGTTGTACACCATCAACATGTTTTCCTCATATAGCTTCTACAGAGATTCTTTAATAGTGTAAATGTTGCAAGTTACACAAACAAACAAGCTCAGCTACTAGTTCGGATCATACAAAAAAATTTTGAGGTCCTTTACCTTCTCAAAGTAAGTTTTTGGTGGAGGGATGACACCTCCAGCACCCATGACTGGCTCGGCTATGAAGGCAGCAATCTGAAAAAAAGTACAAACAGTGTACAAAGTTGGTTTCTTCAATAAATCGTTTACTTCTAGCTCAGGAACCAATAGAAATTTACCGTTTCCGGACCCTCCTTAAGAATAAGTTCCTCCAGATTATTGGCCAGCCTGGTTGAAAACTCCTCCTCGGTTTCACCTGTAGCTCAAGTAGAAGCTCTTTTAAACTTCAAAAGTCAAAAAAGAATAAACATGCATAAAAAGATGGTTACCTGGTAGATGGAAACGCCAATAATGCGGGCAGTCAGTATGCAGTACAAAAGCAGCAGGAAGATCAAATTTCTGATGTAGAGCTGGAAGGCTGAAAATGATTTGAGTAATGAATAAATGCACAATGGATTCGACCCATACAAAATATGCTTAACAAAACTTAGGAACCCTGTGTGCAAATACCCAAGTTAACTTCCTCTAAAAAGTGTGAATCAAATTTGATTAAAATCCGAAAGAAATAGGAAATTTAATGTTTTACCCGGACAAACTTGCTGCTATTAATGTTGACCCATGGTATCTGTAGAGAAAATAAATGAAATAGAAGAGTTTAAGCACCCTCATTGAAGAAAACCAAATCAAATAGATAAGGCAAGTGCAAATAATACAAAAAAGAAAGATCTGATTCCTCCTTTTATATCACCTACGATTTTGATCTTGCTATGAATTTTTTCTTATTCGGTCTTCCTAATGCATTGTTATAATACCAAACCAATTTCACCTGCATGAATAGAATTTCAAGAAAATCAGAAATTTACAGCTGTCACTGGAAATGACCAAAATGATATGCTATGATGCCACTGAGGTTCCTAAAGGCATTTAAGAACAAGCATAAAGCATCTAGATGTGAATGACCCAAATAATCTGTACCAAAATCCAGGAGTCACATACTAGATTAATTGTTCAATAAGAGAACAATAATTTTGATAGTTACCACTCTAGGCTGTTCAATTTGTGAATAAAAAGAAATCTAGATCATAAAGTTAAATGTTTGAATTGACGAATTATTAGCTTTTTCATCGGTTCCGATTCCCCCAATAAAGAGCATGTTATGATGTACCTAAGGATTTTGAGAGTTAAATTTAACAACTTCTTTCTGAGATTAAAGCAATTTACGTCTCAAGTTGGCTTCTCATACCTATATCTACACGTGGTCAAAAAGAAGAAATAGAAGAAGCAGAAGCCAAAAATGAAAAGTACTATTATTGGCAGAACATAGGAATCATTCTTGCTCTTTTGAATTCAACATCCAGCAAAAGGTAATTCTTGAAAATTAGAATGGGAAGAAAGCAAAGTATAAAATAAGAGATCAATTGATTGAATTTTGTTAAAATCCCAACCATCTCTTGGCCCTTGATCCCACGGCTGCATCGGATCCGTGGAGGCTCACCTAGATCACGCTGTTAAATCTCAGCCGTCCGTTGGCCCTTAATCCCACGGTCAGGATGGGGTTCCGTGGGAGGCTCACCTGGATTACGCTGATCTCCTTCTATATTCGGGTGGCTGATTTAGGAATGATTATAAATGATTATATTAGGACAATTATGCATGATTTTGTATTTATTTGTTTCTTGTATAGATCTATAAATATGGATAGTTTTGTATAATAAGATTGAGCTTTTTCCCTCTCAAATTCCTAGTTTTAGCATAGTATCAAAGCCAAATTCCCACCACCGGCCTTCATTGCCAGACTTCTAAGGAATACAAGTTCCCACTACCGGCCTTCATTGCCGGAATTCTAAGGAATACTGGTCCTTCCATAGGCCTTCATTGCTGGAATTCTGAGGAATACTGGTCCTTCTATCAGCCTTTATTGCCAGAATTATGAGGAATACAAGTTCCTACCATCGGCCTTCATTGTCAAAATTTGGAGGACATTCGTGCATCCAAGACCGAGGAGAGATTGAGAGAGAGGGCTCCTCTTGCGTGCGACGTCTAGAGTCGACCAAGCAAAAGCGAGCGCTGGACCTCCTCCTGCGTGTTTCTGGAAAGAGCCGAGAGTTTCCTCTCATGCGAGGGCAAGGACAAGCAAAAGCGCAAGACCTACACTCCCTCTTACGATCATACTAGAGGGATCAGAGGCCTTGCATGCACCTGTATTGGCCGATCTAACATGAATCTATTCAGGTGGAGTAGGATGACCTAGGAAGGAGGAGATCTATGTGCCGAGTGCTGAGTCGCTTGAGACATATGTTTCTGCTCCGATCCTTGAAGCTTGCCGCAAACCTAAAAAATAAAATTTTTTCCCTTTTTACTGTCGTGCCTTCATTGCCGGCCTTCCCTTGAGAACCGAGAGGGAGAAGGACCTGAAGGATAATTAATCCACTTTCTATGTTGTCCCACCACCACCCTTTATTTCCATTTCCGGTATCTTGAGGGCTACTATTCAACGCAGCCTTTATTGCTGCCCTGAACCTTGCAAGCTTGATTGATATAGCCTTCATCGCTATCAGTTGCCACTGACGCAATGTCTGAAGCAGTAGAATAATGCAATAACAGTAAATTCATGCAGTACTAATAAATTTGTACAATAATATGAATAATGCCTCAAAAACATGCATTTCAGTAGTCACACTAAACAAGTAAGAAGTCCTGGCTATTACAGTATTTTTCAGTGTAAGTAAACCGTTGGCTCAGTAAATAGAGTTGTCACTTTTTGCCCGTCGGCACAATAATAATCTCCTTATAACTCCTAACCAGTGTATCACGTGACTTAGTAGAGGATAACACCAAATCACTTTATTTAAAAGAAAGTTTGTCGGCCCACCATCCTGTACAGGTCAATCAGTCTCCAACCAACGGGTCAACCAGCCTTTACTTATCTTTTACATGACATGCACATTATTATCACAATATTATATTATAACAGTAATAGCGACCAGCCATTACTCCAACACATATCCATATTTATTTATAATATATTGCAGCAATAAAGCATAATTCAGAAAATGTCAAAAATGTCATAACGGTAGACAACAAAAATCATATTGAGCAAAAATTAACATTATCATAATTTGACCAAATTATCACAAATTATGTAAAACATCATTCTAAAGCTTTTATTAAACTAAATCACTATTTTTTTACCACAAAATAAATTTCTGAGTAGGCAAAAATCACTGTATTTTCAAAATCATCTGGCGAAAAATCTTAAATAAATACTCAAAATGTTCATAATCTTGATCTTTATAACATACAAAAAGTTAAGCGGTGAAAGTTTTGCCAATACAAAATTATTCACATTTTTTGGTAGCAAAAATATAAATTTGATCAGAAAAATATCAAAAACATAAAATCTTTGAAATCAAAAATAAGGTAAAGATTTCTTACAGCGAGACGAGTAAATCTCCCAACTGGGCCGACTAACTAAAATCACTTCGCGACCTCCAAATCTTAGATTTTCTTTTCTCTTTTATATTTTCTCTCAAAATCCTAAGCCATCTCTCTGTTATGCCGTTTTAAGAAATTAAAATGGATTTAATAAAGTTATATAAGTGACTTTAGATATTTATAATAAAATATTAATATAATATTAATATAATTATTTATTTTAATCAATTTTTCAATATAAATTCATATAAATCTATTTGGGACTCTAAAAATTATAGAAAAATATCCATAAAAAAAATAATTTTATTTAAAAATTATTGATTAAATTGGTTTATAAAATGAACACCTGACGGTCCCAAAATTCTTACTTGTACTAACAGGTGTCAATTTCTTAAGGATTTTCGACAGTGCCCAAAAATAACAAAAAAATTCGTGTAAATAAAATGCTACAATCAAAATACTATGACGAAGACGGTTTACGATTTGGAGTTATATTGACTCTAGGAAAAAATTATTTACCTGGGTCAAAATACGGGTTATTACAATCTACCCACCTTAAAAAAATGTCGTCCACGACATTTTCCTTAAGATTCAGGTAAAAAATCAATATAAACCAAATATGTACAGTCAAAACTCAAATCAAATCAAATGCAAATAAAACTTGTCAAGAAATCATACAATCATGCAATTCCTTCTATCACATGTTATTCAATTATGTATGCAAACTAATGCACCTTAATCTACCCGACTCAAAATCAATTCTTACAGCTCTGGTAACAATCAATTCTTCCAACAACTGTTCTGATACCAACTGTGATGCCCCATAATCAAAATTTAAAGAATTATTCTTTTATCTTCTAATAAATAACAACTAGAGCTATCTAATATCATCTATTAATAATAAACAGCAAAATAGATTATTAATACATCAATATACACATCTATATTTATTCTTAAAAATCATATACACTACTCAGAATCTACACAATCATATCACAACTGATATGTCCTAAGTACAAAAAAATAATTAAAATAAAAAAAGAACCTGAAGAAATCCTGACCAGCCTCACACTCCTGCTCCCCTGCTCAGACCTGAAATTATTTAATCACATATAATGAGCTCAGAAGCCCAACAAGTAACCAAAACCTACAACTGAATTCAAAGTACGATAAAGGAGCAATATGCATGTCAACAGTCAAATCATGGCAATTACATATATATGATCACTGAATTAGTGCAAGAATAGTAAAACTCAAATACAGTAATAGTAGGATCTGTAAACAGTAAAACACTACACTACAACAGTTGGCAAAGTAGTAACCCAGTACGAGTGTCAAATCTAGAAATAAGTCATGTCTTCGTAATCGGATAAAACAACAAATCAAAATATTGATAAAGACTATCAAAATCAGATCAATACAGTAAAATCATATAAGAATGAACAAATGCTATCCAAACCTTCTATATCATGTGCTCAGTATATCACATGCTTAATATTAAGTACATTGAATCAATATTATCAAATAGCATCGGTATCCAGATCGATAATAATAGCAATCTAGTGGCAGAAACAATAGAATAATGAAATAATAGTAAATCCGTGCAGTACTAATAAATCCATATAATAATAAGAATAATGTCTCAAAAACATGCATTTCAGTAGTCACATTAAACAAGAGTACTGGTTATCACAGTATTTTTCAGTATTAGCATCAGTGTTAGTAAACTGTTGACTCAATAAATAGAGTCGTCACTCTTTGCCCGTCGACATAGTAATAATCTCCTTATAACTCTCAACTAATTTATCGCGTGAATTAGTAAAGGACAACACCAAATCACTTTATTTAAAGAAAGCCCGTCAACCCAGCATCTTGTACAGGTTTGATGTGACAAAAAGAAACACAAACAAGTGCTCCAAAATCTAACCAGGATGTAAGAAACTTTCAAAGACACATAGCAAAGAAACAAACAAACTACTTTCAACTTCAAGTAAAAAAAACTTATAACTTGTAATAAAACTCTAGACATAACACAACTTATAGAATTTTTGAGATGATGGATACAAGTGGAGTGGTAACTTGTGGAGAGAAGAAAGAAATAGAAATCCGAGATGAATTGTAAGAAGAAGAGAAGAAGAAGAAGATAGCTCGCAAGCTATTACAAAAACCTCAGGCTTTCATTTCAAAAATTCTTCATATTGTCCATCATCAAAATTGCAGCAAAACAGTCCCTATAAATAGGAAAAAGAACCCAATAGACACCCAAAGCAGCCGCCCATTCAGCCAACCAAAACAAAGAAAATCCCAAGAGAAAAGAGCACGCCAAGACCACAAACCGAGCAGCCAGTTGCCCCAAAAGAAGCAGCCAGAATCAGAACAGCCAGGAGCCAAACAGACACCAAGAAAGGAGCACGGCTAGCTCAAAAACCAAGCAACCGGGTGCCCAAAAAAAACAACAGCCCCCAATCAGCCATATCACCTCAAACACCAAACAGCCAAAGAGGCATGGGCCAAGCCCATTTAGATAAATTTCAACCCAACAATAAATGTCCAATAAACCAAAGAAATGAAATTTCTTGATTGCATCAAGGTCAATCAGTGTCCAACCAATGGGTCAACGAATTTTTACTTGTCTTTTACACGACACACGCATTATTATCACAATATTATATTGTAACAGTAATAGCGACTAGCCATTACTCCAGCATATATCCATATTTATTTATAATATATTGCAGCAATAAAGCATAATTGAGTATAATTCAGAAAATATCAAAATATCATAACGATAGACAACAAAAATCATATTGAGCAAAAATTCATATTTTCAGAATTTGACCAAATTACTATAAATTATGTAAAACATCATTCTAAAGCTTTTGTTGAAGTAAATTTTTTTAGACATTAAAATAAATTTCTGAGTAGGCAAAAATCGCTGTATTTTCAAAATCACTGGGTGAAAAATCTCAAATAAATACTCAAAACATTCATAATCTCGATCTCTATAACATACAAAAAGTTATGCAGTGAAATTTTTGCCAATACAAAATTATCCACGTTTTTCGGCAACGGAAACACAAATTTAATTAGAAAAATATAAAAAATACAAAATCTTTGAAATCAAAAATAGGATAAAGGTTCCTTACACCGAGACAAGTAAATCTCCCAACTGGGCCGACTAACGAAAATCGCTTCGCGACCTCCAAATCTTAGATTTTATTTTCTCTCTCTTATATTTTTTCTCTCAAAATCCTAAGCCATCTCTCTGTTATGTCGTTTTAGAAAATTAAAATGGATTTAATAAAGTTATATAAGTGACTTTAGATATTTATAATAAAATATTAATATAATTAATTATTTTAATCAATTTTTCAATATAAATTTATATAAATCTATTTGGGACTCTAAAAACTATAGAAAAATATTCATAAAATAAATAATTTTATTTAAAAAATATTGATAAAATCGGTTTGTAAATCGGACACCTGACGGTCCCAAAATCTTTACTTGTACCGACAGGTGTCATTTCTTAAGGATTTTCGACAGTATCCAAAAATTACAAAAAAATTCGTGTAAGTAAAATACTACAATCAAAACACTATGGTGAAGACGGTTTATGATTTGAAGTTATATTGACTCCAGAAAAAAATTATTTGTCTGGGCCAAAATATGGTTTATTACAGAGAGCACGTCAGGTAGCATTGCAACTTGCTTTGGTGAGATAAAATCTCAAAACTCAGAACCCCTGCGTCTCCAAGCCTTGTGATATGGTTGACGCTCTAGAGCTCTTAGGTCCTAGAAACCACGCTTTACACTTTTTTCTAGAGCCCAAAATAACCCATATGTTCACTGTCCACTCTACAAACCTTTGAAAATTCGATGAGTTTTTTATGGGTTGTTGTCATGTGAGAGCCCATAGGGGATGGCGACGCATGTAAGGTCATTGGTCTTGTGTTTAACAACCCTCAAATGCATGAAATAGAATTCATATTGCATTCCAAAACTTGACCTAAGATCAAACCTTAGGCTAGATGTCATTTGATCACAACTTGAATGACGACACGGAGGGTTTTACACTATGTATCATGCACCACTTTCCTAGCAAATCATAAGTTATGACAAAATTAACTTAAAGATATAGGAGGCTTGCATTGCTATAGCATTTGTAATTTTCCCTAAATTTGCTAAATGTCAAGAATGTGTTTCAATTAATTTACAAAGCTTACAAGCAAGTAGTGAGGTCTTTCATGAACATTCATGTTGGTGTTTCAAATCCCATGAAGAGTAAATTGATTGAAATCACTTCTGATGTTTCTACAAATTTAGAGAGTTGAAATAAGTGATGAATAACTTCAATCCAAATGAACGCACACTTAACCAAATTAGGTTTCATGGTTTAGATTGTATCACTCAAACATTAAAGGAATGCATGTTGCGGGTCATTTGCTAAGATTGTTGCTTACTCAAATTTGCAAATTCACAAACATATTTATTTAATTTGTAAATGCTTGTAAAGCAAAGGTAGAGTACTCTATGGCTTTTAAAGGTCTATAAATTATACCCCATCACAAATTGAAATTATATAAGCATCTTTAGTGCAATTTGCAAGTTGATTGGTTGAGGGCAATGACAAGCAGTTTAAACATTTGATAATCTTTTAAAGTGATAAACCATGTCATGTACAATCCTAGATTCCTCCTAGTCTAGATCATAACAAAATTGATCTTTAAAATCTATCTAAAGGCATTTAAATGAATCACTCCTATTTAAAAATGAGTCCTCCCCCCTCCCCACCAAGGCTCCAAATATCCTATTACATGAATCATTAATCTTATGACCAAATCCTAAGTTCCTCTATTTTATTTGTTGAATCCAAAATCAACAAATATCTCCTAGATATAGGACCTAAAATCCTAGTCTCCTTTCATTTGCTTAGCCCAAATTAAGCAAATGATTATCTCTCTTTGAACACCAAAAGTTCAAAGAAATATTCCCCAATTTGCAACCCCTAAGTTGCATTTTCTCCTCCTATTTTCTATGAAGCCAAAAATTGTAGAAAACCCCCCATTTTACTTAGACTAAAAGCCATAGGAAGTCCTCCAATCTCTTTGCTTGGTGCCTTCCCCAAACTTGTATAAAAGTTTCCAAATGACTTTTGGAGAGTTTAGGAGAGCATTAGGCAACTATAGGGATCAAACCTGCATCCAATTATTTCATTTGTTGAGTCAAAATCAACAAATACTCTCACCTCCAGCATTGGGGTTAAAATCCTCTTCATTGTATTCTCCTAACCCAAGTTTGGTGAATGAACTCTTCTCTTTGAACACCTAAAAGTTTAAAGAAACTCCTTGTGATTTGTAGTCCAAATCTATGCCACCCTCTCATATTTATCTAAATCAAATTAGGCAGATAACCATACATCATTGAACACAATTTAATGATTGTCTCCCGATTTGTAGCCCCAAAGCTAATAGTCATTTCTCTTTTCTATGGGCTCCAAAAATCCTAGAAAATCTCTTAACATTAGCCCAAAAGCTGTAGATCTCCTCCTATTTTCCTCAACCTCAAAGTGGTAGGGAATTTCCATTCTCCTTAGCTCCAAAGCTTTAGGTATTTCATCATCTTCATCTATTTGATCCCTAATCAATTAGGTGACTCTTCTACTTAAACCCAAACTCTAAGTATCCTATCACTTAACAAAATAAGTGATATCATCCTTTCATGACAACTAAAATGTAAGCTTCTAAATTTCCCTTTACGAGCCTCTTCCTATTGAAATTCACATTACCCAATTAGGTGAATTTCACAAAGTTCTGCGTCAAATCCTTAAGCATATTTATCTTACCCTATTAGGTAAACATCCATCTCTTATCCAAACAATAAGAGAACTCTAAAAAAACAACTAAAATTTACTTTGGTTCCTTTTGATGTAATGATAAATCATTCCATCCCAAAAGGTAGAATGCTTGTATCATTAGATCTTAAGATTTCATAAGTAACAGGCATGCCTTAAAGCAAACAGTGGTTATTTTATGAGTTATTCAAAACTCTTCTAAATATGAAACAATTAAAAATCAAATAAAAAAGCTTTACGTCACAAACAACTTAAAATGAAACCACCCATTTGATTAAAATTAAATATCTTTTATTCCTTAATAAAACAAAAACACAACTTTTAGTTTGACATACCACACAGCTAGCACACACTTAAGTACATTGCCCCTATGCATGATAGGATTAGAATTTTTTTTCTACGCATGTGGTTGTGCTTGGTGTGCTGAATATTGGATTGTCTGTATTGTGGGCATTTGCCCTTAAGTGGCTAAGATAGAGATAAACATGCTCTTTTCTGCAAGCGGCCATATCTAAAAGGAGGTAAATAAATCATGATTATAAAAATGCTTCTTTACATGCCATGCTTAAAACCTCCCCAGAAGGTATGACCAATAAGGATAGAAACAGGGTTGGGCACTTTACATGCCAGAAAATTCTGTGATGTTTCTTTGCCTTACATATTAACTGCTTCCTAATCCACCTATTTTGCGGGTTTGAATACTCTATATTTTTGAATGTATTTAATGTTAAATCCTAACCGTCCCTTGGCATTTTGATCCCATGGCTGGGATGAGAATTCGTGGGAGACTCACTTGTTAAATCCCAGCCATCCCTTGGCATTTTGATTCCACGGCTAGGATGGAAATCCATGAGAGGCTCACCTGGATCAAGCTGATCTCCTTCCATATTTAGTTGGCTGATTTAGGAAGGATTATATTAAAGCAATTATACATGATTTTGTAATTTTTTGTTTCTTTATTAAGTTATCTTGTATAGATCTATAAATAGAGATAGTTTTATGCAATAAAATTAAGCATTTTCCCTCTCCAATTCTCTAAATTTAACATGGTATCAGAGCCTTCATTGTCATTGCCGAAATATTGAGTTTTTTGTACTATCGTGCCTTCATTGCCGGCCATCCCTTGTTGTTATGCTATCTATAACCAATGCAACCTTCATTGCTACCCTGCTTGATATAACCTTTATCGCTACCATTTGTAGCCACAATATTTGAAGCAATTCCTCCCAAAGTTTTGACCAAATGGAGGATTCTATGATGCACCAAGGAAGAGGAGATCTCCAAAATATGCAACCTTCCTATCTCTTAAATGGAAAGAATTACTTAAAGATGTCTCAATTTGTGAAGACCTACTTGAAAGGGAAAGGAAAGATGAATCACCTCCTTAGAGTAGGACCAAAAGAAGGATATCCTAATTTTTTGGGCATTGGATGAAGCAGACTCTGTGATTATGTCATGGTTGTGGAATTCCATAACTCCATAAATTAGTGATACTTTATGTTCCGATCTGCTACAAAGGATATATGGGATGCCACCAGGCAAACCTTCTCAAAGGCTTGGGATGCTGCCCAGATATTTGAAATTAAAGTCAATGTGGGAAGCACAAAACAAAGAATCAAAACTATAATGGAATAGGCCACTCTCCTTCAAAACTTGTGGCAAGAACTTGTGCATAATGTTTTTCATATTTCAATGCTTAGAAAATGGGTTACAGATGAAAATCAAAGAGTCTCTCAGAATGATATTAAGCTTCAGAAGAATTTGACATATTGAAGAACCTGAAAGGATATTAGAAAAGGATGTTCGTAAATTGAGAAGCAGAATGATTCCATTTGTAAAAGTAAAATAAAAGGACAGATCAATAAATTTCCAGAAGGCAGATTAGGCTTTCAATTAGGCATGAACCAGAGATTCCGCCCTCATTTTGCGAGGATATTATGATCTGAGTTCAGGTTTCTATAGGCGCAAGCCCCTATAGTTAATTACCCCTCCCGATAGTGAGAGAGAACTTTCGATTAAGGCTAGTCGTCAAACAGATCCATAGTATCCGACGTATAGTAGCAGCATGATTTAGGTATTTGAAAATTTAATATTTAAAATTAAAAATTCACAACCTCGTACTTAAAGCAAATGGTGGGGGAGTAATGGTAGAGCCGATCAAGATCCCATGGTTCCGTCGTCCCGGATTATCATAATCCCTAGTCTACTTACTCAGAGGAGGTAGTTGACCCAACCTGACAAAAAGGATCCCTATTGATAGCCATGGGTTGCTTCGTCCAGGGGTACCTTGTAGACCTAGGGTGGATATTTGTCTAAGGGGACAAATTTGAATCCACTTTAGCTAACATAGGGCTTTGTGCTCTATCGGTCATATCCTATTGATTCATTACTCAAAGATTTAGCATCGTTTGGAACATACGGGTTCTGACCATGACCGTAATTTAACGGTACCATTTGACGGCAAAATCATCCGGTCAAAGGATCCCGGTAATAACCATTTATCTGTGGTGTCATTTGGTGGCAAAACCACCAGTTAGAGGACACGTGTTACGTCCTTACTAGTAAGAGACGGATTGAGAATGAATCCTAGTGATATTCTCAAAGAAAGACATTTGCTCTTTGTAAGCTAAAGTGTTTTTCACGCTTGTCCACCTCAGCAAATTGTTGCGGAGGGTGGATATGTATTTTGCTTTAAGTATATTAATGTTTTATTTCAATTTTAAATATTTTAGGTTTTGATATTTTTGGAATTTTGAATTTTTATGAGAATTTGGGAGGCATTTTTAAATACTTGGGGTCCTCTCCGGTTGAGATTTTTTGTTAACACGGCCATCATTGTGGTACTTATATGCGATTTCACTTTATTAGTTGAACCTTTTCGACTATGTTGACAATCCTTTAGCAGTGGATTTTTCTTACAATAGACCTTGAAGGCCTAATATGAACGTATAAAACAAATATCTCGGTCGATGCCAGAACCGCATATTTGTTCGATAATTTGAGCCGTGTCAACTCCTATATATTCACATAGAATGATCGGGCTTGAATTTATGATCATTTCTTGACCCGCGCAGCATCCTCAGACGTGACGTGTGTGTATACAACACACTCGTCGGAGCCCATGCGAGTATGTGCTTTTGCATGTATTTTATACAATGTTCTTGTATTGTGGTCGTATGTATGCAATATAATTGATGTATACAATATATCTACATGTTCACATACACATTTGCACTTCCATCTGCATATTAACACACTCGCGTATGTACTTGTGTATTTGCATACATGCGTGTAAGTTTATATTTTGCATTTGCATGTTGCTTAATCGTGCCTGCATGATATGTTGGTATGCAATGCAGCGGCTTTATGCATGAACATAGTGCATGATGTATTTGTATGATATTTTACATGTTGCAATGTGTGTATGCTCCCCATACCTTCCAAGATATCTGTAAAATATGTACACACGTTCCTAATGCATTAATGCGTGTTTCAATGCATGAGAGGGGTATTTTTGCAATATTCAAACATGATGAATTATGCAAATGATGATCATTTGAAAGATGCACGATGTTCTATTTAGGAGCATGTAGACGCTTTATGTCCGCTTATGTGTATGTTGTTGATCTGGTGGCATATTTCAGCAATGTATTGAATTTCATCTATCACGCATCGGCAATGTAGTTTTACTCATTGTCTTTTGCATTTCATCTTCTTTAGCATCCACAGTTTTTTTACTACTGATCATTTGCTTTTGCTTACAGGTGAATCGTAGCATACTGTTATGGGTTATTTGTAACTTCATGCAGTCAAGCTAGCATGCACTGCAGGTGTTTGTACTCATTGGAATTTCTTCAAATTCATTTGTAGTGGGATTATCACATCTGTTGCACATCCACCGTCATCACTCGTAGGTGGATCTAATATGTTCATTTGCAAGCCGGCTACTGATTACCGGTGACCTGTATTCATTATTAACCTCTTCACGCACGTCGGCTAGTGAGTCGCTGCATTCATTCCATATTAATCTTCAGTGTTCACATAAAAATGATACACTTATTTGCATGTCAATATTGTGGGGAGGTTGCTTTGTCTATTGCGTGCCTTTCATACTTTGTTCATGAATGTGATGTCGTGTTTGCCGCATGCTTTTTGTATATGTCGGTAGGAAAATTATCATGTTCTTTGCATATCAACTGTCATTGTTTACAGGCGCTTGCTTTCATTACGGCACTGTCTGTATTTACTTGTAGATAATGTATCGTACACATGAAGGATCTCTGATAGTGGCTCGCAGGTGTTCGCATTTATTGCAAGTGTATCATCCTTGCTTGCCGTAAACACTGCAACCTTTCTATCATCGATTGCATGAGAACCACGTTTCATCTCAAGCAACTCGTTGCATCTGTTGCATATCAGCTTCCTTCACCCGTAGGGAGCTTATGTATTTGTTAGATATTCAATTGATATTGACTGTGAGAGCATCTCATCTGTTGCATGACTTTCATGCTTTGCTCATGAGAGTGATATTGCATTCGTCAAGGCCTCCTTGAGTGTGTTTGTAGGATAGTTGTCAGTGGTGTTGTTTGCAAACAAGCTAGCATGTTTGCTAGGGTCAAATGATATTGATCGCTTGCAAACTGTATTTTCTTAAAACTTATCAAATAAATCTTGGTCATTAATTCATTATGTTCATTATGCATTGACCTCCTCTGCCTGCAGGTGATTGATGTGCTTTCTCAAAGTTGAATTATTGTTGATGATAGAGACGTTATTTCATTCTTTCATGCTCTACCCATGAGTGTCCCCTTCATTACAACTATCCTTACTCACTTTGCAAACTTGCTGCTTGTGTGAAAGTTATGGCACTCATTAGAAGTTTCATTTACTTGAAGTTTTGTCCACCATAAACCACGTGTTCGTTTATTGATGTTCATTTGAGTGATCTAGGTATTTACTTAGCATTTATATTTTCGATTTCATTGTGCATTTGTCAAATTAAAGTCTGGTTCCCTATTATTTGAATTAAGTTATGTCCCCTATAGTTCAAGTCAGGCCCCCTGCAGTTTAAAAATCTATTCCTGTAGTTCAAGTCAAGTACACTATATTTGCTTAAGTTCTGTGTCATTTTGTTCAAATCAAGTTCCCTGTGCAAATCATTAAGTTTTGTGTCATTTTGTCCAAATTAGGGGTACCTGTTTGAAAATGCAATTTTTCCCCACAGGCACTGAAGCACGTACTCGAATACTTAGGTCATACCTTGCCACACTAGAGAAAAGCGTGCACAAGACTCCCCTATCTCGCCGCAAGCGCAGCACCGGGTTCCCTCCCACCATGCTAGAGAAGAGCGTGCATAGGTGGTCTCTGGTGCACCGTGAGTGCCAAAAACAGGATTTGAGGATTTTCTGAGTTTAAGATCATTATACCTGAGAGAGCGAGTGGTGACGATGTCAAGGTGGTGACGAAGGCACACAAAGATCGAGGCACAAAACTTTTCTCTCTTTTTTTTACTTATTTTCTTCCCTTTTTTTAAATAATAGTACTAATAATACTAATTAATAATATTAATTATATTATTATTAATATTAAAACATAGAGGGAAATCGGCTTTTGGAGGAGAGATTTAGGTTGATTGGAGTCAGCAATTACTGGAGGTGTGGGTTGTGGCCAACTGGGAGAGCTGATATAGTGGAGTGAATAGAGAAGAGGTGAGCTTGGGTTAGCTGCTACGTGCAACCTAGAGGATTTGAACGAGAGTAGGTACTCGACTGAGAGGGATCGGGAGTTTGGATTCGGCCTGGGAGGAGTTCAGGACGGATGAAACGAGGACATTGGCGAGTGATCTGTCTGGATTGTGAAGAGGATTTGTGAACGGGAAGGGGAGATCGGGGCTAGTGGGTAGTTTAAGCTGAGAAGTGCAGTCGGGCATGAGGATCGAACGATACAGGGAAGAATCGGGCTGTAGTGTTTAGCGACTATGTGAGTAGATTGGTATGTAGAGGGGTTCAATCAGGTGGATTTGCGAGTAGATTGAGTGCGAGCGTCGAACTTGCTTGCAAATGGATAAGGGATTCGACGTGGGGTGGCCCGGGGCTGTAGGTCTTGAGGGAATCGGCACAAGAGTATGGCCGGTTGGATCGATTTTGGTGGCAGAAGTCTTGTTGAGCTTGGATCAGAGATCGTGAGGCCGTCGAAGAGGAGCCAGAAGTGTTTGACGGGATGAGGTCGCGTGCGAAAGAAGCGTCGGATTGAAGGTTGTCAGGTTCGGCTCTGGGCTGCGAAGGGACCGATCGGCGTATGTCTCAATTGCTTGCGGCACAAGAAGGCAACAGGAGATTGGAAGATTGAGTGCGGAAGCTATAGTAGGAGGCGGAAGAGGGGTATATCAGAGTCGGGAGGTGTCCAATGGGCTTCGACTTGTTGGGTGGTTGAGATCGGAGCAGCAGAGGGTGTCAAAGTTGAAGTTGGAAGTCAACTACAGCTGAGAACTGAGTCGGAATGGGTGGTTGTGAAGTTCGGTGGGCTTGGAGGTAGAAGGTCGGAGCTTTACAGGCTATGAGAGGCAGGGAGCTCAGTTAAAGGCTATAGCGTGAGGAAGAGAGAGCGATTGGACAATTCGTGTGACTAGTTTGGCGAGGAAGGCATGTAAACAGGAGATAGGGGGTCGGCTGTGGCTTGGTCGGCAGAGGAAATCAGATGTGAGAAGGGAGTTCTATCGCATAAGCTTTCGTGTGTCAAAGAAGAAGAGCAGGAGGCTGTTCGTTCTCATTTTATCAGCGAGAGGAGGTTGCGATCGAGGTGATTGATTTGAGACTCTTGAACAGGATAGACGGCAGAGAGACTAGACCATTCAGCGTTCATCTGTTCGGGATAAGGGGTAGTCGACTGCAGGATTCGAGCAGGATTTCGAGGAGGGAAGAGGTATGATGATGTTCTGATTTTTTTTAATTATTTTAATCAATAGTCATAATAATAATAATATTATTATTATTAAATAATAAGTTTAAATGCCAATTCTGCCTTGATTCACACGTCGTTACTTCGATTTTGTGCTATCACCTCAAAATTCATGCATTTTTCCTCTGGCTGCACGCTGATTTCCTCGTGCGATTTTTGTTAAGCGAAATTATTGTTGACTTTAGGTGATTCGAATGCTCTGAATACAACAGCGAAATCTGTTTTGCGTCAAACGCCGTTTGGGGAGCACCGCGCGTCAATTTCAGGTATCGGTCGTCAATTTCGAACACTTTCTCTCAATTTGAACGCGAGGAACTCCCTTTTAGATGAATTTGACTCTCTGATCACAACGGCGCAGTCCATTTGGCGATCGGAGGTCGTTTCACGCTTTAAGTGACGCGTCATGCCCGCCAACCATCATTTAAGTCATCAATTTTGCCTTTTTCGCGCTTTTTTGGTATGTGGGTCAATATTAATAAATTATTCTTTATAAGGTAGTCATAAACACTTCTAATGTCAATCATTCTCCCCAAGTTCAAGTTCAAAAGGTGGCAAAGATTAGATGAGAAATTAGCAACACAATTTTTATCTCGACTGAATTCTTTGATTTGGCGCTAGAAGCACAGTCAACTATCAGATCTTCCAAAAGAATGATAGAATATACTCTTACCACATTTGATAGTGACCCATCTGCAATTTGAATATTAAAATTCTTGTAGCATGGATTGTAATTATGGAAGATATTTTTGTCTGTCACATGATCTAACGCTAATGAGTCTATCATACAAGTAATAGTTTTCATCTTATTTGCAACGATAACATTGAGAATTTATCTTTTTAAGCTAGCAAGCAAATTTATTTCAATGATGATCATGAATAAACTTTTGGTAAAAGAATAGTTGGTTGTCCTCGATTTGTTGCTAGATGCTTATAAAAGGAATGACAGATCTGTCGTGATTTGTCTTTCTTGCTGGTTCTCTTTGGATTATTTAGTCCAATATTTTATAATAAATTTTTCAATCTAATTTTTTTTTATTTTGAGGTTGCTTTGTAGTATTGGAGTTGCCAACTTCTTGATCACTGGCTGCTTCCTGGCAATTAAGTGCCACCATCTTCTTTCCGAAAAGATCCTCCAAATATAATTTCATCATATTTGTTGGACAAAGACGGGCTTTCAGTGTCGGTGAAAGACCCATCAACTTGAAGAAGATACTCCATATTGAATTACCTGTCGGCCTCATAGGTAATAGAACCTTATTGTCTCTGATGCCATATTGAAAATCCGAATGGAAATAAATGAGAGTAGTATTCCTTTTTTCTATGTAAAACAATAAGATGAGAAGTTGTACATACATGGTTAGAGAAATAATTATCAAGGAAGGATATAATTTTGGAAACCAACATTTAATTCTAAAATAAAGAATTAACTACTAAGCAGGAATGAAAAATTGTTGTCCACGGATTGTTGAATCATTATAAATGAAAAGCTGCTATCCATGAATTATTGCATTATTGTAGATGGAAAGCTGATGTCCATAAATTGCAGAGTTGATATAAATGGAATGGTGACAGTAATTGCTTTGAAACTATCACATGATGGAATATATGGCCATTATAGGAAACAAATTTAGAAATGATATCATTACAGCATTCTTCTTTTCCTTGCATTTGATGTGTTGTGTTTCATACAATCTTCAGAACACACGATCCTATTTTTCCTTGATGGGTTAACTAAGAATACAAAAGTCATCCAAAGCAATAAGAAATGCACTTCACAACTATTACTAAAACAAACCTGAGTGTCATTGGCTTCTGAACCGCTATTTGTAAAAAAGGCCTTCCCCATTTTTCTAACTGTGAAAATTTCAAGGAGTTCCTTTGCGAGATCCTGCATGAAGAAGTATATAAGATGATTTACGCATCACTTTAAAAGCTAAAATAAGTTGCATAATAATTCAAAATTTGCATGAAAGGCCAAGCCAATTTCTTTGATCAGCTAGGAGCATTAATTCAGAAGGCTTTTGCAATGAAGAACAGATGACCACAATAGGTCGATTAAACTCAATGGAGAAAATGCAGATCACATCATATTGTACAATCTATAAAATGTGCAGCAGAATGAATCCAAAAGGAGAACACAAATAAAACTGTAAGAATATAAATTAGAGATTGATGCTTAAAGACATTCATCATCCTCAAATAAAGTATATCAAGGATAGGCCATTTGTCGATAAGTTGGTGAAATGGTTTTCCTACGTTAATTTTGCAGAAAATACTCCATAACTAAGATCTGGATGAAAAGGGAAGTGCAAGAGATGCTGCAGCACAACAAACCCAAAATCCAGGAACATTTCCTCTAATGGAAAATATCACAATAGTAATATCAGCATACTGGTGGAGTACTCTATGCCACATCTCCACCATTAGCACAAAACTTCTACATCAGAGTACTTCAAAGGGCAGGAGAAGCCTGGTGCTGCAATAGATATTATTAATGATAGTCAGAAACCTTGCAGAATCATCGACAACTTTAGTAGGATGCTTTGCACTTTCAATTAACCATCTTTTGGAGCTCTAGTTGACTTGTTATTCGATTATGTATTCGGACAATTTTAGGCTTTGGTTGGTACTGTGGACATAAATTCTAAATTTCATTTTGACATGAATATTTTAATTATTTTATGTTTTTGTATTTTATTATTTGACGGGTTTATTCTGTCTCTTATTAATTTTTTCAGCAATTTCTTAACTGCTTGTTAACAATTTGTAGGCAATTTTAATAGTTTGTTACTTCTTATATCTATAGCCATGTAAGACAGCTAACATAAACCCAACCAAACTCAACTTCCACCCACCAAACCACATATTTTTATCCCTAGTGACAGTAAATTACTGTTTGTAAACAGTAAATCACGTTTCCAGAAGTGCGACCAATTTTTTTTCTCTCCTTTGGTTTCTCACATATCACACGTGCCCCTTAAGGCATGTGACAAAAACCAAGGCCTTTTTATTTTGAGAAAGAAAGAAAATTAAAAAAGAGAGCATGAAACATACATCTTCTAATCAAGGGATTCAAATCTTCCTCAAGGCATCGATACTTATATCACTACTCATGTCATCCACTAGTCCATTAGTAGCATCATTCATCATCTTTCGAGTGTATAATTATTATCACTCTAGAGCAGGGCATTTTCAGCCAGGGAAAAATTCTGGAATTTTTTTTGCCATGAATAATTGAAATATTGTCTTTTTAATTTCACCATCTTGATTGGCTTACTCAAGTCTATTATTAAGTTTTTATGCAACCTGTCAATAATTTATTAACTATTTATTGGTAATTTATTAGTAATTAATTCATAGCGTGCTATGAACTCCATATATGAATAAGATAAGTCTGAGACATTTAAAACAGTTAATAGCATGAATAAATTTTTATTGTGAAAGTTGAGACAACTTTTCTATCATTTATTCTGTGATTTTGATCCTTGATCTATTGTGAAACCTAAATCCCCTTACGAGGAGGTAATCCTTTTGTTCTAATTGTAAGTTTGCTGATCTTATTATTTTTCTTGATCATTTTTACTTCTCTATCATCATTATCATCTTTCCTAGATTGTTTTCAAGGAAGCCTTGCACCGGCTAGTCTCATAAAAGTATAATACCTAATTCTGCTTTAACATTAAAAGAGAAGAAAATAATTCAGAGGAGGAAAGCATGTCAACAGCATACAGATTTGAAGATGAGAAAGTTTGAACTTTGCCAACAGCAATTCTATGATGAGTGCTGAAACACAAGGAATCTATCATTTTCATAAAGATCATTACATTAATATTATTTATTTTCATGATTAAGTGAACTTCTAAGTTCATTTATTTCTAATAACCATCATATTTATTGCACGAAATACTTCTAGAGATGAAGCAAAAAACAATATCTAAATTCTAGAATGAGGCTTTATACAAGACAGAAAGGCAATCTAAGATTTTTCATATAAATTGGCCATAAATTTTCCCCGAAAACATATCTTCCAAGTTTTCTACAGCAACAGATATCTAAATGATTTTATGACAATCATGCTTGAATTTGTACTTTGATTAAAATTTTAATTTTTTTCCTTCAATATTTGAATTTTATTCGAGCTTAGTGGACATTCCTAGCTAGAATGTTCACCTATCATAAGTATAAGTTGTATTTGGATCTTGTAAGCCTAGAAAATTCCTCCTTGACTCTGTACTAGTCGAGTGATTATGGATAGATTTTTTAAAAGAAATTTGATAAAACACTACCTATAAGCATTGCCCTCATAGTGGACTTCATAATCTAGTTCAACATTCCTCTTAGAAGCAAGTTCTTATGATTAATTACCCTTCTTGATCACAAGAAAGAATTTTCAATTAAGGCTACTCTATAGGTTCAATGATTCTTTGTTTTAACAGCAGCAATTTAGATTCAAGGTAGAAAGATAAACTATTGTTTGCATAGAGCAGATGACGTGAGATTGATGATAGATTCAAGCAAGATCCTGCAATTTCATTATCCCAAATTACCATTAACTCTACTCTATTTAATTGAGGTAGCCGACCCAAATAGATTGGAACATCATTTTCAATAATCATGCTTTGGTCCGTCCAAGGGACCTCATAGACTCAAGATGAAAGCTTGCCAAAAGGCTCAATTTTAAATTGATCTTAAAAAACAAAAGGCTTTATGCCTTATTGAGTACGCCTTATGACTCATAACTAATTGGTTTAGCCAATGGAGAATATTCGGACTTGGGTTGTAACTGTAATATGATGCCATCGTCGCAACCCACTAATCACATAGTCAGAGAGCACCTGCATATCCTTAATAGCATAAATTTTATGAGTATAATCATACGAATATATTTGATAAGGCATTGGCTCTTTGTGAGCCTTGGTTATATTTGAATTTATTGTCCTCAATAAAAAGGTGCAAGGGATAAATGATAGCTGTTTTGAGTATGACGTAGCTAGTTATTACTCACATTGTATGTTTTTTTTTTCTTTTAAATTTTTTAAGGTAGCTTAGATTTGAATGAAGTTCCCTCAAATTCTAATTTGCAATAATAATGCCCATTAATGTGAAATTTTTTAAATATATTTTCCTTGAAATTAGACATGGAATTTTTATGATACAGATCCCTTTGATTATAATTGATGATTTTTGTACCTCTCATAAAGGATTTGTTTTGAAGCAATTGTTTTTATAATTGCATGCTTGCTTTTAGGAGAAATAGATGGGGATATTATTAGTAGAATTCAAGCTGGATGGTTGAAGTGGAGGAATGCATCGGGCTTGTTGTGCGATAGAAAATCCCCCCTCAAACTTCAGGGAAAATTCTATAAGTTGGTGGTTAGACCTGCAATGCTTTATGGTGCAGAATGTTGGCCATTAGAAGAGAAGCCTAATATTAAGTGTTGTAGAGATGAGGATGCTCAGGTGGATGAGTGGCTTTACTCTTAGAGACAGGATACGAAATGAGCATATACGTGAAAAGGTTCGAGCAGCTCCAGTGGAAGATAAGATTAGAGAGAGTTGCCTTAGATGATTTGGTCACATAAAACAGCAGCCTTCCGATGACTCGGTTAAAAAAGTAGATGTATTAGATTTGACTTATGTCAAGAAAGGTAGATGTAGACCTAAAAAGGCTTGGTTAGAAAATGTTAGAAATGACATTTCTTTATTAGATTTAAATGAGAATTTAACTCTTAATAAGACAATGGAGAAAAAGTATTCATGTAGCCGATCCCACATAGTGGGATAAATGTTTGATGTTATTATTGTTGTTGTATGCTTGCTTTTAGGAAAGAGCCCTTTCGGTTGTGATAATCCGATAATTGAACTAAACATCTAGGTAGGAATCTTGATATTGAAGCTGAGATCCTATTAAGTTGATATCTTTAATCCAATTATAAACTACTTAAACTAATAGGAAGTCTTCTTTAACTTGTTACTTTGAGGTTTGACAAAGTGGAGAAGCATTGAAGCACTAGCTTGGCCATTATATGTATTGAGTGGGAGCCTACCCCACATAACCATCTTTCAAGTTGTTGGCGAAGAAGATTGTAGACAACCCTCGAATCCCAACTATCTTTATCCCAATCAAGCCTAAGCCAAACAACTAATCATTCTTTCACTTTTTACCTCAACTTGTTGAGGCTATGCAAACTTTAAAGTTCTTTTTGCTTGATCTTTAAAGCTTTATGACTAGTAAAAGTGATTGACCCTCAAGAGCTTTACTTTTAGATAATTTGAGATTTGCATGGCTATTGACCCCTTTGATTATAATCATATGACAACCTTGCTTGTCTTTAGGGTAAATTTTGATTTCTAGATACTTGAGGCAACATGTGCATACACATTATTAGGAAACCCCTCCATTTATGGCTCGTAGTAATTGTGCCAATCATAAGAGTGAGAAGCTTGCAAAAACTTGCCTTGGGTTATTGATGTCAAGTCATTGATTGAGAAAAACTCGACTTATGTATGACAAACACGAAGAATATAGCTCAAAGAGTTAAATTTGTTTTCCTTCTTTTATATTGTTTGTGTGTGTGTGTGTGTGTGTGTGTGGGGGGGGGGGGGGGGGGGGGGGGGGTCTAAACAAACAAGAAATAGAAAATTGTAGCGGAAAGAAAAAAACACCCGGATTTAACGTGAAAAAACTTGAAACCAAGAAAAAATCAGGGAGCCACACCACACCAAGAAATCTACAATGTAAATTGGGAAAAATAGTACATATCTATCTTCTCTCACTCTCTCTCTACCTCCTTGCTTCTCTTCACCCTTACACTGTTCTCACACTAGAACATATAAAGAGAACCATAGAAATCACCAAGGGATGCAACCCTTAATGAAAAACGAAAAAGAAAACTGTACAGCTGGCCTCCCAGTGCCGCAGCACAAAATACGGAGAGTCACGGGCTCCGCTCTCTAATCCCAGTCTGCTTGACTGCGCTGCAACACCAATGTCTAGAGTGCGCGGTGTTTCCTAGCAGCGCTGCATGGCCAAGGTTTGGAGCATCATAGCACCAGACTTTGGAGGTCCACAACGATCCGCTCTCTATTTTTCTTCAAGCAAACTATATAACGTCGGGATGCTCGGGTACACATTATCGGGCACTATACTAAAAAAATTTTGATAACCTCCTGCAACCCCCCAACGAGCTTAACAGACTAAATTGAGGTCCGAGGCACCAATACAACCTGATTGATTAACACAATCAGATTCCACACAGAACTAACAATCTCCCTCTTGAAAAGTAATTGCAACCAATCATTCTCCTGATCTGTAACACTAATCATAGTACATGTAGTGTGGCACACCCCTGCTCTCATCATTCATGAAGATCAATTGAAGCTACACATAGCTTCAATTTATCAACTGTCATTATCTTCATCAGGATGTCTACAGGATTCTTGGTCGTATGAATCTTCTCCAAATATAACTAACCATCTTTCATAAGCGATCTAATGAAATGATATCGAAGATAGGTGTTGATGCAAGCAAACTAGAAAGAAAAAAGCCAGATAAAGAGAACAATAGGCAACACTTACTAAATTAAATTCAAATAATAGCAATCATCCACCAACTTTAAAACACAACGGAGAATTGAAACCAAACGAAACAAAAAGAAAAATAAAAAGACGTTATCCTCAGAACATCCGACAAGCGGACTCCTCACATGTATCGAAAAGTTGGTAAAGTAAAGTATGTGCTTAAGGCTAGCAAACCGATGGTCTACCACAGCAAGAAGGTCCCAACGTCCAACCAAACTCCTCCAGCAAATGCTCCCAAATCAGTCAACCAACAACACCAAAAGCTCAAGAAGAAGGATACAGGTGGAGTGGAACTTGCGTAGAGAAGAAGAGGTAAGAAGCCCGAGAAGAATATAGCTCGCAAGCTATAGAAAAGAGGAGAAGAAGATGGACAAAGCTCTCAAGCTTTTTCAAAGAAGAACCCTCAGGTTTTTGGCAAATTTGCACTCAATAATTAACAACCTTTCCTTACCAAAACATCTCATATATATAGCCAAGAGAGAGGAAACCAAACAGCCAAAGCACCTCCAACTAAACCAATAGGATTTAGGGAAATGAAAGGCCAAGAGTCTCCAACAGCAGCCCCAACGTTTGGTACAGGAACCAGGGAAAAAAAGAGGCAATTCACGGTTTACACAGCCCAGCAGCCACGGGAAAACCACTCAGCAAAGAACCCAAAGAGGCAGCACAGAGAACAACATCACATGCACGGGAAAACCAGCCAAACTCACGAGAAAACCCACCAGATGAGGGACCCGAAGAGGCAACAAGGGGAAACCAGCCTGCAAGTTACGGGAAGAGCAAAAGCCACCAAAAACCGAGAAGACACAAAGGGAAGGGAAAGAGACACAAGCCCACTTCACATACCTTTTTCCATTTATGAGCTTCACCACTACTTCATGCCTTTAAGAATTAATGAGCTAAACTTCAGCTCACCAAAACCAGAACTCCAATATCAGCTCAAAACCGAGAACCAAGCTCCCACCTGAGAAACAGCAGCCACCAAGGGACCCATTGCTAGCAAACCAAGGACTACCAAGCCCAAGCACAACCTACCATGATCATAGGATGCCTTCCATCATTGGATAGCTAAAAAAAATTATAAAAAACTTTAAAGAAAATCATTGTTCAAATAAAATACATAAAACATGAATACATCAGGTGTGCTTCATCCTGGCATTGAATGCAACATTCTTGGCTAGATGAATAGCACTCATGTTATCACTATGCAACTTCGCATTCCTTTGGCCCTTGTCAAGTTCATCAATGAAACTTTGCAACCATATTATCTCCATGCTAGCCTCAGTGATAGTAATGTACTCAGCTTCTATGGTTGAAAGAGCAACAATCTTCTACAATTTGGAAACCCAACTCACTATCCCAATGTGAAAATATAATCAGTTGTCATTATCTTCATCAGGATGTCTACAGGATTCTTGGTCGTATGAATCTTCTCCAAATATAACTAACCATCTTTCATAAGCGATCTGATGAAATGATATCGAAGATAGGTGTGCTTCATCCTAGCATTGAATGCAACATTCTTGGCTAGATGAATAGCACTCATGTTATCACTATGCAACTTCGCATTCCTTTGGCCATTGTCAAGTTCAGCAATGAAACTTTGCAACCATATCATCTCCATGCTAGCCTCAGTGATAGTAATGTACTCAGCTTCTGTGGTTGAAAGAGCAACAATCTTCTACAATTTGGAAACCCAACTCACTATCCCAATGTGAAAATATAATCAGTTGCCATTATCTTCATCAGGATGTCTACAGGATTCTTGGTCGTATGAATCTTCTCCAAATATAACCATCTTTCATAAGCGATCTGATGAAATGATATCGAAGATAGGTGTGCTTCATCCTGGCATTGAATGCAACATTCTTGGCTAGATGAATAGCACTCATGTTATCACTATACAACTTCGCATTCCTTTGGCCCTTGTCAAGTTCAGCAATGAAACTTTGCAACCATATCATCTCCATGCTAGCCTCAGTGATAGTAATGTACTCAGCTTCTGTGGTTGAAAGAGCAACAATCTTCTACAATTTGGAAACCCAACTCACTATCCCAATGTGAAAATATAATCAATTGTGCTTCTTTTACAATCAAGATTTCCAGCAAGATCAAAATCTACATGTCCCTGTAGATCAATCCCTACATCTCCAAAGCAAAGAGCTTTGTCAACTGATCATCTCAAGTACCTGAGAATCCACTTAACCGCCTCCTAAAAAAGTTTGTCTGGGTTACTCATAAATATGCTAACTACTCCCACTATATATGTTATATATGGTCTCGTAGAGATCATCATACATCAAACTTCCAACTGTTGAAGCATATGGAGTCATCTCTATTTGTTATTGCTCTGCTTCATATTTAAGCAATTGTTCGTTTAATAGTTGAAATGACTACCCAATGGAGTGCAAACTAGCTTTGTTTCACTCATGTTGAATCTCTGTAGCATATTTTCAACATATGCAGCTTGAGAAAACTTCAGTATACCTACACTTCCATCTCTGCTGATTCTCATATCCAGAATTTTATTTGTTGAACACAACTCTTTCATTTCAAATTCCTTTGATAACTGCTCATTCATACATCTTCTCTTCTCCATAACTGACCCTGCAATCAACATTTCATCTATATACAAATGTAGAATGATATAACAATTATCAAAATATTTGAAGAAATAACAATGATCTGTGTGGCACTTCGTGTACCCATTATTTGACAAAAACCTGTCAAATCTTCTATACTACTGTCTTGGTGTCTGTTTCAGCCTATATGGGCTCTTTTTGAGCCTAAACACCATATCTTCTTTACTTGTGACCAAATATCCCTGAGATTGCACCATGTGCAACTCTTCTTCAAGGTCACTATAAAGAAATATTGTCCATCTGTTCTAAATGTAAATATTTCAATGCTATTATGATCAATACAACTCTGATAGTAAACATCTTCACCACTGGAGAGAAAATTTTAGTGTAATCCACTCCTGTTGTTGAAAACCTTTAACTACAAGTCTGGAATTATAGAGCTTGCTACCATCAGGTTCTTCTTTCAGCCTGTAAACTCACTTATTCTACAGTGATTTCTTACCATTTGGTAACTGTGTTAAATCCCAAGTCTAATTCAACCCAAGAGAATGCATCTCAACCTACATGGCTTGATCCCACTTCTTTGAGTCATCAACTTGAATGATCTCATCATAACACTCTAGTTCACCACAATCTGCCAAAAATGGATAGTATAAGAAGAGTACCTTTGTATTGGCTTTGAGATTCATTTAGATCTCCTAACTTCAGAAGCAATATATAGCAGGTACACCGCTCTGTATCTTTTCCCAAGCAAACATGTAGCTCCGGGGTGCTCAGGTACATAACATCGGGGCATTATATGGGAAAAAAATATTTTTCAAGATGCAAAGCACTTGAACCCAAGCCAGGGTAGGACCCCCTGCAACCCCCCAGTGAGCTTAACAGACTAAATTGAGATCTAAGGCAATAATATAACCTAATTGATCAACACAATCAGATTCCACACAAAACTAATAATTTGATCTTGATGTCTAAGCATATCCGTATGGGAACTATAACAACAAAATCCTGCACATGTTGGTGTGAATCTTCTTCAAACTGGAAGGCTCTAACAACAATTTGTTGCGCACATTATGTCAACAAATCCTTATCCTATGGTTACCAAGAAGATTCACTACCATTGATACCTATTGTTAAATCTCTTATTTTTGGTTATCTGCAATTAATCAATATTATGATTACTTGTGATTTCCTATGACTTTCCTCTATTTGGTGGATTATAGCATTATCTATGACTAATTACCCTATTTTGTTAAGGCATTTATGCCATCTCAGTGAATTTAGACATTTGGGATCTTCGTCTGTGACTCCCCTGCTTTTGGAAATTATAATTTTTACACCTCATCTACGAATACTTTATTTTTTCTATCATTTAATATTTTGTTTTTGGATCTGTAACTATTTCTATACAAGGCTTATCGGTCCTTGGCTATACTTATATGAATCCCCAGCAGCCAATGGACAAGAATTTTCAATGGTTTTTTAATTATAAAAGGGTCCAAGACGCCAAGTAAACGCATTCATTACAAAATTTCTATTCCTGTAAGCCAATTCCAAATCGCCCATGTTATTTTTTTTCCTTCCTTCAATAATGTTTTCATTGTTGCCTTAAAAGTGTGATTATTTATTAGTGTTCAGTCATATTTGTCATAATCTATGTTTCTATCGAACAAGTGAATTTTGATCGTGACCATGACTTTCTTGATCCTTATTTAAGTCATCAATTTATAGTAAAAAGTCATTGCGCCTTTCATGCAGATTGACTTATATTGTCTTTTCAAGTTTCATTAGCGTAATCACTCATTGTCTTGGACTAACACGTTGTATCCTAAAAATTTTGCATATTTATTGCACGTTTAACGCATAGAAATTGCCCCTATCAGATTAAATAATTACCATTTCCATTAATGGTATCTATTTCTAAGCAGAAATAATAACAGTAAACAGTACAATTTGGCATAAGGACTATAGCTCGCATTAGTTTCAAGGTATTACTTATAAAGGAAAAAGAATCAAGACCAAACAAGAAAGACATTAATAACATAATATAAGAAAAATAGTAGGAGATTTCGGAATTGTGCATACCAAGGACGGCTTTGTGGTCCTATTCCAGAATGAGTGGTAAAATGGCAATTTTTTTAACTGTTCTGTTGCAGCTGCAACAAGACGAGGCTCATTTCCACCTTCAAATATCGCGAGCATAATTTAGGAAGAATGTTAGAAAAATACTGTCAGTGCATGAATTGATGGCATGAATTAAAAGAACAGGTAGTGAGTGAAATACCCACTATAATCATAAACTAAAGCAGGAAAAGGTTCAATCTTTTAAGGCAAAATATATTTGGCAAGTACGACAACAATGAAAGTTATCTAAATCGAATTGAAAGCTAAATTTTGAAAAATAACTGAAATGTGAATTCAACATTTATGATCGGAAAGGCAACATCTAATTTACAAAATCAGGTAAAAAGTGGAGTAAACACGTCAATTTCATAGCCTAGTTGAGGGCCACTTACATTTTGACTCAATTTAATTGAAGAGTCCCAAATATTCCCTTCTATGGATCACATAGGACAGCTATGTTGAAGCTTCGAGATCAGCAAATCAGGATATTTCCTAGATCAACCTAACTAGGAATTCAAAAGGGAATTGTGCCAATGGACATTGAGATTTGTGCCAAGATATCCAAATCTCAAAATCTGTGCCATGGATTCTAGAGATTCCTGTTTGCGTTAATTTCCTCCTATAGAGATTTGATGGCTATATGTATGGATGATTCTTTTCTAGGGTTTATATTTGATATTAAAGATCCTCTTCATTCCTCACATAACCTCAAGAATCTAGGGCTCCTTCAATCTCAGAGTCTATGGCTTCTAAAGGATTAGCAGCTTTAGTCACGAGAGAATAAGAAGATTTTTTTGTGTAATTTATTCTCTTTGAGGTGAAATTCTTCGAGTTTCTTCTTTTGAGTGTGCTTTCTATTTTCACAATGATGTCGGTTTGCTCAAACAAACTAAATTTTGATATTTTCTATTTTGGGTTCTTTTCGTTCACTTTTGTTGTAATTTCTAGTATATCATTATCAATCATGATTAATATAATACTAAAAAATTTAACTTCTTTTATACCCTTTTTGGCATATGCCCCACGCCCCACGCACCTCCCCCCCCCCCCAACACCCACATATCTATATTAGTATAATAGTATTTATAAATTAATGTATTAATTTAATTGATTTCTCAATTTTTTATTAATTGCAATATTCATCCAATTTAATTTAATGTTCACAGCACTGATACAATATAGCCTTTTGCGAAATCCACTGTTCTCCGCATGCAAAGGCGGACCTACTTTTGACAGCTGCGATGTTTATGAATGGAGAGGATTTAAGTTATATTAAAATGTATAACAAGGATTTTGTTACTCTGTAATCCCAATAAATCTCATTCCCTAAGCCTATCAGACACTGGCTAAAACAGAGAGCTGAAACTGCAGGCCGAGGGGGAAGAATGGGAAAAAAGAAGGGAAGGAGAGAATAGCAAGGAAGGTAAATTTCAGTTTTTGGTGCTTTCTCCTGCAAATTGAGTTTGATTTTGAATTGATAGACTTCAAAATTTGAATGAGGATAAATCTTTTTGAATAAAAATGTTAGTGGGAGATTGTTTGATATAATTTGTATTGTTTAGCCAGAATTGATTTGAATTGTTGAAATTATTATTGTTAGGTTATTTACAAAAGATCAAGACATCGGATAGATAGAACAATCTCTAATATATGAAGCAAATGATTCAAACTTAATAATTATAATTTCTACTGTTACATTAGACTGTTATATTCAAATTATTTTTACAGTATATATATATATTTCAAGCTCAGCACAAAGTACTAACTAAAAAATTATATTGTTCTTCCAAATTACAATGACAAAGAAAATCAAAAGTAGCTCATAACATGCCAAAATATATTTTTAATACCTAATGCAGTGCACCACAATCCAGCAAGAGCATCAAGATATTTCTTCCCATTAATGTCATAAACATAAGAACCCTGCAGCTCACATCAAATTAGATATGCAACAAATTGACAAAATCATCCGAAGAATATCCTAGATTTACAATAACTACAGGACCATATGTAATAATCACACGCTTGCATATTATATAAGTGCAAGAATGAAGTGTCAAAGAATGCTTCCTTTGACTTGAAGAGCTACAAGATGAAAGGAAATATAAACCATAAGGTTGATTGCAAATAGTCTCAAAATATTTTAAGAACATTACTTAGCACATCAACTATTACTTCTTATAAGAAACATTGTGACTGTTATCATAAGAAATTTCAAGATTGAGAAGTGTTATATTAAGAGAATACATTATTAGAAAGATATACTTTTATATTTTCATAATTGAGCATGTTCTCCTATTTATTAGTTTCCTTTTTTATATTCGTTCAATATGCTCATATAAAGGCTCTTCTATTCAATCAATAGTACATTACAATTTTTTTTCTAAAACAGGGTATCAAAGTATATTGATTTTTCCCTAGCCACTCCCTCCCTTCCTCTCCAATCACTCACCTGATGCTTCCCTCTCCATGCAATTACACTAGAAAACTCACGTGTGCATGCGCTTACTCTTACCAAGCTTGCATTCCCAAGCTTCACGTTGCAACACGGTGACCCATAATAGACTCATCTATCCAGATGAGCCAAGTCACTACATGTCCATGCCTCCATAACCCTTAATTCGCCTAAAAAACTTACTCTCCTCTTCCACCTCTTACTTCCTATGATTGCCTAAGTTCTTCCCCTTCTCACTTATTTCCCTCTGTTGTGTTCTCCTATAGCTTGCTCTACTGTGCTCCCAGGAAGAAAACTCGCTTCCACTATTAGTATTTCCATCATAAAAAATTAAATAGTATCAATTATACTTCTGTGGTTTTGTGATTTTGTTTCCTTTAACGATTGCAAATAAATTCAACCATCCTGACTCTCTATCAGCTGAACAGACAGAACCACCAAAAACACCAAGTGGCAAGGCCTCGATTATGTTGTTCTCAAATTGATGCTCAACAGCCTTTAAACAAATATCACAGCTATCATCATGTTCCACAAAAGTAACAAACTACTAAAGCAGTAAGAGATTTTCTTCGATCTACCTATTTTTAATGTGGCAACATCTCTTAGGTATACGTGCTCTACTCTGAATTATTCTCTATGCAACTACGTGAAAAACATATTAAGATCTAAAACATCCAAAAAATGGGTTAACTTTTTCATTATCATCTCTTTCTTATCTTCCGGACCACTCAACATAAATAGAACAACGAGTTTCTCCTTACCAAATTCAACTCTGGCATTCATCCCTTCCCACAATCTATTTAAGTTCAACAAACACTGATCTCGCATATGTTCTTTAGGTCACTAAGTTATTTTCTTCTCCCTCTTTTGATCTTGATCATATTGCTCTTACCATTAAAACAAATATACTCTAATCTTTACTGAAACAAAACAGTATCTTCAACAGACATTTCTCAATAAAAATCTGGGATGCAAAAATTAATTTCTTAATATTCGATTAGCATATAGCAAGGAATGTATTTCCCTCTCACCAAGGAAATAAGTTATAAATCTTCCCGAAAAAATTAACCTTATTGGAGGCCAACCAACTGATTCTCATATTGAAACTATATAATCATCTTAGGATGATGAAAATTATAAGATAATTTTGCTATTATCTTGATGATAGCAAATTAGTCTTACTTTCAATAGATCTATCATTCGTTATTAGTGTGGTTAGTTAACATATGCAAAACCCAAAGAAAAATCACCAAGATGTGAATATAAGATTCAAAGATATATACAACTCCACGAAAAGGTCTAAGCTACCAAAAATAAAATTATTTAAAGATTGAAGCTCCGTCGATGTTGATTATGTTGGACCTATTGAAGATCAAAAATCCAGTTAGGATATTGTGTCTTTGTTTGTGTAGATCACATGTCCTGAAAAAAGGTAAGAAAAAGATTATTGTGGCCAAGTCTAGTGTTGAAGTTGAAAATAAGTCATCGCTTATATAGCTATGAAATGATGTGAATTAAAACTCTAATAAAAATGTTGATTCCCTTATTACGAGCCTAAATTGTATGCATCATCCATATTGCAATCAATCATATCTTTCATGAAAGAAAAAGCATTAACATAGATTGACACTTCTTCAACATTGTTCCACAGGCAATGAGATTCGCATTACAATCTATGTTGGCGACATTCTGCTCAATAGCAAAGATATTTTACGCATTAATAAAATTAAATACTATATGCAAAAAACATTTCTCGCTAAGGATCTGGGCAAAAAACAATTCTTTCTTGGTTGGGTTTGCAGATAACAAAGTCTCTCTCACAAGTCTATGAATTCTCCAATGAAAACTCTATAATCATTTGAGGCTGATGAAAATTATAAAAAAGCATCTCATTATCATCTTGTTGTCAGCAAACATAACAATCAAGTTGTCACTGATATGATATATCATTTATTGTTAGTCTAGTTGGTCAGCATATGTAAGAACACAAAGAAGAGACACTAGGATACTATCCTAGGGACTCTAAGATATATAAACATCTATGCAAGAAGGTAAAAGCTATAAATATAATCATTTAAATATTTAAGTTTTGTTATGTTAAATATGTTGGATCTATTGAAGATCAAAAACTTACACCACGATATTACCATTGCTAGTGAAAATCTCATGTCCTGGAAAAGTGAGAAGCATATTTTTGTATTTAATATAATGTTGAAGTTCAATACTAAGCAATTTTGTTAACCTTTGTATGAATCTCAAGACCAATTTGATCAAATAAGACAAGAATGACAACCAACTAATGCAACATCACGGAAACCAAATTTGAGAAGTAAGAAGCGTTATGTTGTATTGAAATTGTTTGAACTTCCAGTTCAGAAAATAGAATGTGTTGACGCATCTGGAACATCAAAATTACCTGAAAAAGACACCAATATTGTCTTATCCACAGCACTAAAGCAAAATTCAAAGTTTATGATGACATGCACTTCAAGGTGCATGAAGAATAAGGAATAGCATGAGGAATCAATTCACATTAATTATTTCATATTATTATTATCATGAAAAATTTTAGATTTTCGTCAAATCCCAAAACCCCACAAATCCAATTGATCGTTCCTAAAACTTGTGCGACGCCATTTGCATCCCTGCCAATGTCTAAGTCCCATCAACATAGAAAAACAAAAAGAAAAAAGAAAAAAAAACTTCAAAAAATACTCGCTTGTCCTCAATTTCACTCTAGCACAGCACTTGCAAAACCTAGCCACAGGCCGCATCACACCCTACCTTTTGCACTCTCCCATTTTCTATCACAATACCGAGTTCACACCTCAATGCCAACCTTGCCCCTCACACACCTCCCTCTAATTGTGATACCCAACCACACTCGCATTGCACACATCTTCACTCTCCATTACGCTCTTACCTAAACTTACAATAGTATGTCATCCCTTTCAAAACATAATAAACAAAGTAGTAGGCCCCCACAACCTTTTAATTCAAACCCTTCCCAACACAATATATCTAACACATCTTCGCCTTCACAAAATTCAACATCTCCTAAAAGCGACCAAAAAAACTCCATCCCCATCAAAGCCAATCATCAATCCCAAAAATCACCATAAACCTCCTCTTCATATCTCCATCTTCAACATTCCAACCTAATTTATCTTCTCCGACCATCAACCAATCTCCCCTGCTATTTTGTTCTTACAATCCTCAACACCAATCTCTTAGCTAAATAGCAACTTCAACAAAAGCTGCTTGAACTTTATCTTTGCCTCAAACCCATTTCTCCACCAATCTCCTTAACAATTGTACCATTAACATTCAACCTTTATTAGCATCGGTCCTCCTCTTCTTACTCTAGCATCGCTCCATTCCCCTCAAGACCTCGTCCATGATCTTCCTCTTGCTCAATTTTCCTATCATCGATGCCCTCTTCATCTTCTCATCGATCCCCAAGCCTCACCAATCATCATTATAAGAAAACCACTTGCCTCTAACCATCCCTTTCTCTCTCCTTTATATCTCATTGATGACCATTTCCAATTTCAGTGAGTATGGCATAAACCTTGCAGCAAACAGACCTCTACCATTTCTTCTTCCATATTAGGGGACCTTCCAAAGCTATGGAGCAAGCAACCTTCCTTGCAATAAGTGAATTCATCATCCTCAAGCACCTTCAGCTCTCCAATAGAGCCACCACTAGAACTTTGCCAAACTCCAAACTTTCATCCTCCATCCATCGAGCAAACCTAATCATCCCACCTCTCTCATGTCTCTCTTTTCCTGAAAAGTTACATTATCATACACTCATCCATCACAATTTACAAGCTACAGTCATACTATCCCAGCCACACCACTGACGCCTCTTTCACTCAACCTTCTCTGCACTTTTCCTCACCCATCATTGGTCACCTATTTCCTACTCCAACAACATGGCCACCTTTACACCAAGCTACAAATACCAATAATTGAACTATTCAACCCATGGTTGCTGACTTGATTTTCTCAAATTAAAAAACATATCTACAACTACCCATTTATTCTCAAAACTCCAGCCATAATCGCTGACTTGATGTTCGGCAAACAACCACAGCCACCTAAAACTCTGAGAGATCTCCTTGTCACCAACAACATCAAAATGTTGAGAGATTTCACCAGTTGGACCAAGAGCCTCCCTTTTGTTGACCACATCTCTAGAGACTACTTATATTTTGGCAAAACGCAAGCTGACATGTCTTCTTCAGTTTGTAGAGGAATGTTACCACATGAAATATTACAATGTTTACTAAGCATTAATACTATTGTAATATAGGAATGCATATATTAGTATTTCTCTTTTGTTGGGTTTACTTTATTGCTCCATTCTCTAATATTAAGGCAAAGTTGCACTGGCATAAAAATCAATCAAATAAACAATCAAAAGATACGTGCCTCAAGGTGAAATCATATGCCAACAAAATAAAAATAAAAAATTCATTGTCACCTTTGGCTTTAACGAAGCAAAGTTCAAACTGATTGAAGGTAAGAAAAAAATGTTTACCTCGGATCTTTCAATGACTAAAGGGTTCACATCCGTACTCTGCCATCCAGCAGTGAATGGAGCTAGCATATCGTGGCCCTTAAACCTAATAATGTTATCCCCCCGCCCAAAATATAAAAATAAAAATAAATAACAAATAGTTAGTCTTACTGCCCCAACAACAGAGGCCGAAAACATGACATCAAACTCCCCATACCCCTTTGTTTCCGTCGGCTCGGCTTCCAGAGATGCCTCCGAACTCATAAACCTCGCATACGAGGTTGCAAATTGCGGCAATATCCCATTCCTCCACAGCCATCCTACCTGCAAAATGAACCGAGAGCCAAATTAGACCCAAAACATCAAATCGTATGTCATCGCCCGCTAATTCTTAATAAAATCTGCAAAAACCAAGGAGCTTATCCAGAATAGCGAGAACATAGAACATAATTAAAAGGAAAGATTTCACGCATAATTTGAGCTCCATACCTGAGCTGCCGGTTTCGTTCGGAGGCAATTTGCGATCATTTTCGCTGCGATTGATCACTTGGATCCCAGCGTTATCTCGGCTCGGGAAGTAGAGAAAACGACGAAGACGATACGAGAGAACCAACTCATTTCAGAGCTATTAGTTAATTATTTATGATATTTTTGGGGCGTAGGACCCACATGAATGATACGATGTGATCCGGCGCGCAGGAAGACATGCGCCGCTGACGAGGAGAGGTCCACGACGAGGAGATAAAACACCGGATGACGTGGAATTAGTCATATGCAAAAATTATCAAATAATACTAATTTATGAAAATTTTAAATATTAATCAAACTAATGAGTTACATAATATAATTATTTTTTTTCTTATATGCTTACATAATATAATTATATAATTTAAGAAAAATTAAAATATTAATAAAAGACATTTTTTGTGAAAGAGTGAATTTCATGTATTTTAAGAGTCCATATGAGACGAGTGTGACTTTTTATAAAGGTGATTGTAAAGCTTCTGTGAGAACTGTAAAAGCAGCTTCTTAGCACAAAAATAAATTGATAATAGTGGCCAAATAAAAATCATAATTGTGGTCTCAAAAGCAAAGCAGCAAGAAAGCTGTCGAAAACTAAACCTAAGTTTCCTTTATTCAACTACAAAATATCCATATGATTTTGACAACACATATGACAATAATGAATTTCTTTTTTTTTTTTGTAAAATCTTCCTTTATTGGAAACCTTGATTGCAATTAAAGTCATAATTTAGCTCAAACTAATTACCATTTTCTTACATTAGAGTAAAGTTTGGAGTATCAAACTATAAGGATTTGCTTGTTTTATTGTAATTATTCATAAAAGATTGTCTTTTACTTCTAAAAATGTTG
This sequence comes from Dendrobium chrysotoxum, assembly GCA_019925795.1. Taxonomy (NCBI): domain Eukaryota; kingdom Viridiplantae; phylum Streptophyta; class Magnoliopsida; order Asparagales; family Orchidaceae; genus Dendrobium; species Dendrobium chrysotoxum. The sequence goes on along the minus strand of CM034311.1, from coordinate 34,668,457 downwards.
AAGCATGAAGGTTGAAATTAAAATAACTTGAGTTCTCATTCTTAACACTCAAATTAAAAAATGAGATTCAGTCTTGAGATCAAGAATAGTAATTTCAATTATATTCTTTACACTTGAATAATAGATTAATGAAAATTTATTTTAAATGTTGCATTTGTTTATGATGTTAATAAAAATAATAAAATTATCAAAATTTAAGATGACCATGTGTAGAAATTAAAGTTATTATAAATTAAAGGATTGATGTAGAACGGATATTGGGGGGAAGGGGTCATTTGAAAATTTGGGCTGATTAATTAATTCCTTAATGGGATATCCAATTGAGGAATCAATTAATTAAGAGGGAGAGAGAAGGGGGCCGGCCTATGGGAGGAGGAAATAGTGTCCACATACAATGTATGTTGACCCAAGCATTAATTGTTGATGGGGGAATTAAATCTGAAATTTAATTTCAGATTGGGAGTAATTAAAGGAGGCTTCCTAAATTAGATTTATCAATAGGAAAAGATTCAAAATTCAAATTCGTTTGAATTTTGAATTCAAAACTTACCAAAATTAAAACAACTTAATTTAGAAACTTCATTTGGGGAATTAATTGGAGGAATTAATATGGGTTAATTAGATTGGAGGGAGAGGGAGGGCCGGCCAAGAGAGAGGGAAGGAGGATGTGTCTGGGTTCGATGAATGTGAATCAAGCATTCATTGGGATTGGGAATTAAATCTGAAATTAATTTCAGATTGGGAGTAATTGGAGGAGGCTTCCTAAGATAGAACTTATTAAATCGGAAAGATTTTGAAATTCAAAATTATTTGAATTCAAACCTAATAACTTTTCAAATTAATAAAAAAAAAAACTAATTTAGGAAGGTAATCAAGAGGAAGTGAGAAATTTGAAATCAAAGGTTTTGGGTGGAGGAGGGAAATGCAGTCAGCGTGTTGGGGAGATGTTGGGGAGAAGCCGGCGGGTATAGGAGGCAGTGGGAAAGGTGGTCAGCGGTGTGGAGAAGGGAGGAAGGAGGAGGTGGCAGTTAGGAAAAATATGGAGAAACAAAAACAAAGAAAACTGTGAGCCCGGACGCTTCATACGGCTAACGGGTGTTACATTGCCCTTCACCAAGGGACTTCAAGCCACGAGCTCGGACCCATCTTGCGGCTGGTGGAAACTATGCTTCCCTCTTATAGGGATCTCACCAAAGTTCTCCCAAAAGAACAAGAGTGCAGAAATTTTTTTTATTAATAATCCATTATGCCATTATAATAGCAATGGCCTTTATATATAGGCCTCAGAAATACAAGAAACTAAAATAAGACGATCATGCCCCTAGGGCTTACATAAGACTATACCCTTAAGTAAGGGTAAAAATGAAAAATGCATAATTAAAATAAAAATTACAAATAAAAATTTAAGATAACGTGGGATAATCAAGGTCGTCGATCTTCAGCTCTTCCTTCGATAGGCATGGACGGTTAGATGTCCGCATCAATGATTTTAATAGACCATATTAACCCTAACATAAAACATTATCATGATGAATTAAAAATCTGTCACATGTCTAAAAAACCAAGTGATTTGTCCCCATCCTAATTTTTAAGTAATAATTTCTAATATTTTTTTATGCTGTAGGATTTTGAAGTCATCCTAATATATTTTAAGTTAGAATATATGCCATGATACAATACTATTTTGTATAAAAAATTTCAAGATATAAGACTTATGCAAAATGGGCTTCATATATGATTTTGAAAAATGCGTCAGATAATAATATTTATTATAAACATTAACACGATTAACATAAAATTTAACTTTATTATTGATTGCAGGTTGTTTACTATGAATGTCCAATAATTTTTTTTACATTTACCCATAATTAAATTTTAAAAAAAATGAACTTCTATCCCTCTTATGCTATGTTTTAAATCATTTATTCAATGTGAATTTCAAAGGGCATAGCCTACACTCAAAATAGTTGAGATCAAGCTACTAATGATGTCGATGATAATGCACATACCTCAAAAGGCTTAAACTGCAATAAACTCAAATATGTGAAATAAATATATTTAGAAAACATGAAAATTTAAAAAAAGAGAGCTTTGACGCTTATCTGGTGAGCGTTGTGGTGCTAGGCTATGAACAATATTTATATATATTCATAAATATCCCTGCCTCGTCCACCGACTCTCTCATTTGGTTGCTTGGCCAAAAAGAAATAAAAAGAGTGGAAGAAAAGAGAGGAAAGAGAGAGTTCTTTGGATCATATTTATCAACTATTCTTGTTAAAGATTTTATTTTATTCATTGTAAGTAACTAATCTTTTACTTCTGTTTTTAATAATTTTGATTTCTATGAATTTTATCTCTTCTAAATCTGCAAAAAATACATTATCTTTTGATTTCATAAGCTTTTACCATGCGAATTTGGATATGTTATAGATTTGATCATTCTGAACGATTTGATTTGATTTTATTACATTTTAAATGAAATATTGAATGATATCATATACATGATATAATAACTCCACGTGATTCACTGATTGGGAGTCATAATGAGCTGGAGATTGATTATGAGTTATAAGGACTCGGAGCAACTGATTCACGTGATTCAATGTGAGTTATAATGAGTATATTGATTGAGAGTTATAAGGGATGACTAATTGGGAGTCATAAGTGCAGGAGCAATATACCCTTAAGATACACTTAATGAATATTTGAATACTTATATTGATACTGCTATAAATATAATATTGATATTGTGACTGACACTAATACTGTTTAATATTATTAACACTATTTAACGTTATTAATCATGATACTAATATTATTACTGCATTAATATTGTTGATTGTTATTGATAATATAACGAATTAAAATATAATGGACTATAGAAGGATAAAATTTGATATAGATAATCAGTATAGACATTGATGCACACATTTTTTTATATGATTTATTGTATATTATTCTCTTTTATCATGCATTAATTTTAGATGTGAGATTTTAGTACCTTATTGGATTATTTGCTCATTACGTGATTTTATATATTTTCAGAAAATACTAAGGATCCATTGATACGAGGCTTTTGATAAGATAAAAATATAATCATATTTCTTTCTGATGTTTATTGGTAAGCTCTAGTTAAATGGTTAAAATAAAAAGACGGATGCAATTCTTCCAATATAGATTCTTGAGATTGAGAAGCTGATCAAAAAGATATTGGAGGCAAAGATCATCATGCCAACTATGAGTCCTTTTTCTAACCCACTCTTACTGGTCAAGAAGAATGATGGGAGATAGAGATTTTGTATTGGCTATCAGGACAAATAAGGAGGTTATGTTAGACTAGTTTCCCATTTCGATGATAGATGAACTGTGTAGAGCAGTGGTGTTTAGAGAGATGGACCTGAAGTTTAGCTACCATCAGATCAGGATGAGAGAATAAGATGTTCCAAAGACCACATTTAGGACTCATAAAGGGTACTACGAGTTTTTGGTGCTACCTTTTGGCCTCATCAACACCTCCACTATATCAAGTCTCTCATGAACAGGGTGTTCCGACCATATTTCAAGAGGTTTGTACTAGCTCTTTCAAAACCCTTCTTATTCTGAAATAAATCTCTGCGCTTCTGTGTACTCTGGTAATCCATCTCTATCTACCTCGCCCTGTCAACCATAACTAAAAAATCCTCAAAACCCAATGGAATCAGTGGTTGATGGATCATATCTCGAAGTCCTGATAGAAATATGTGGCATTTTTCCTCAGCAGTAGGATAAGATGAGCTGTATAACGTGCTAGCTTGGTGAACTCAGCTTCATACTGCATAAATGTACGGTCTCCCTGAACTAATAGGATGAACCGATCTTGCATCTGTCTCCTTGTAAATAACAATACAAACTAATCGCGGAAGACCCTGGTAAATTCTTTTCATAAAATCTGAGAGGTTGTCCTACCATGCATCTTCTCCAGCAGTTGTCCTCTCCGCCATCGCTCGGCCTCTCTATCCAGAGAAAAAAGTAGCTAATTCCACCCTCCTTTCAGTTGGACAGTGCATTCCCTCCAGTATCTTTTCCACTCTTATAAGCCAATTTTCAACATCCACTAACTCTCTTGCTCCAGTAAAGAGGGGTGGTCGCATGTCCTAAAAAATCTTCAAATACCTATCAATTGGTGGTTCACTCCTGGAACTAGACTGTGGCTGCTTATGAGAATGATGGGTCAAATGCGTCATAGTCGCCATCATCTGAGTGAATGTGTCCATGGGAACACTACTACTACCACCAGGAGATTGCACCATAGGTGGAACAAGTAGAACTTCTCTCCCGGCCTGCTCCGTGTTCCTATCTGTGTTGCCATCAGTGGCATCGTGCATCTGATCCATAGCCCTAAAATCTGTAACATTTCCAATTAAATAATCATCGTATAAACATCCAACCTATAGTTTCTAGGACTCATAAATCATCCTGATGGCGCTTTATATTGCTTCATATCTTAAACTTGGGCTCCAATACCACTCTTGTCACGACCCGGCCCGGTGAGCTCGTATAGACGAGGCGGGAACGGATGTCGGACGTTCAAAACATGAAATCTTCCTAAAACATGCATTGAAGAATCTAAAACACTTCGAAAGAAAAATAAAAGCGCCTCTAAACAACTTCAAATTTAATTAAACATTTCATCTCATTTCATTAAAATTTATATATATATTCAAAGGTGTCATTCATGCCAAATCACCCAAAATTATTTTTAAACTACATCTTAAAAGAAACATAAAATATAAGAGGAACTTGTCATCCGGTCCTCTACGACTGTAAGTATACTAAGGGCGGTCAGCCATTCATAGCAGCGAGTTCTCCTAAAAAATATCTCAAAACGAGGGAGTGAGCTAAAGCTCAGTAGGTAACAACTAACTCTAACAAATTCATCTTCCCATAAATGAAATTCAACATATATGTTAAGGTACTTTAACTCGGCTATATGCTTATGAGAAGTCAATGATATTGTTAAGTGTCACATGCCATAGTTCATATGCATATCCTTGAGGTTATGTCAACTATGTCCTTTGTATCATAAATGTACTAATATATACAACCGTACCAGAGTATCATAAGTGTACTGATCAGATACATAAACATATTTTTGGCTATATCATCTTTTTTTTTCTCTTTTGCCCCGAAGAGCCATATTGCTCATAAGAGCCGTATTGTGCTATTGCACCATTTTGTTGGTACTCCGCCTTCAACATTCACATTCATTTAAACATTCTTTTCATAGGAATGTAGTGTAGCAATCCCACATCAATCATATGCATTGATTAGCTTAGGCAAGCTTACATAGGCAAGTTTACATAAAGGGTTGCATTTCATTTTAAAGAACATCTAACAAGCAAATGTTAGCAAAGAAAGAAAATTTCTATGCATTGACATCAACTAAGGAAAACATCTAATATACATTATTATCCAATGTAAAGAACGTCTAATATATGTTTCTAAGTGTTAAACATTACAAAACATAATATGTAGGAATATGAGTTTGTTGAGTAAAGTGTTCCTACCTCAAATGTCGCTTCTTGAACTGTCGTCTCACCGGTCTCTCCTTAATCTCCTTAATACCTCCTCCTTTCAAGATCTATTTCAAGACATAAGATAACATACCTTGATTACTAACTCATAACACTTACAAATATAATTCATAACCTAATTCATAACATAATCATAGCATAATTCTCTTTTATCAATCTAAATTAGTTTTAAATTTTCGGATTTAATTAAAAATCCAAAATTTAAGACCCCAAAATTTTCATATTTTCTTCTAATTACATTTTTAAAACATTTCTCCTAACCTATATTATAATTAAACCTAATTATTTTTCGGATTAAATTAAAACCCTAATTTTAAGAAAACCTTCTTTATGTTAATTTCATCATATATACATATAAAAACCTCCCCTTTACTTCATTATTAATTAAAATACAAGAAATTTTTGAATTTATTTAAAATTAAAATTTCAAGAATAAATTTTTTTGTGCAAAAATCCTAATACTCATCTTCAAATCCTTCCTAAATCAATTTGAAACAATAACACTAAAAAATGTTCATGATTAGGAAAAAGCCCTAATTTTTGGAACTTGAAATTTTGCATAAAAATTTAATTAACTTCCATAAGAAGCTTTCTAATGTCATTAGGAATCATGTTTACAAAAGCATTTTGAAAGAAAAGGAAAATTGGAAAAAACCCTAATTTCAAAAATCTAAAATTTTTGAGGAAAAATTAGAAATTCCATGATTAAAAACCTTATTTTCTCTTTCCCTATCATTCTTCTTCTACAAATTTGAGTTTTGGGAAAACCCTAATTCTTTATCTTCAAGAAATCTATCTAAAAATGAAAACATCTCTTAGGTAAACCATACATTAGCCTCCCTTAGGTCTTCCCCTTCAATTTCCCCCTAAAACCTCGTCGGAAAAGTCGCCGGCCGCCGGATTTCGCACGTACCCGATGCCTTCTCCCTCTCTCACCCGCTCCCTTCTTCTCTTTGGCCAAAAAAAACCACAAGGGACCGAATGAATCGGTCCCTTAGAGATTTAAGGGAGACTTAGGGGAAAATGACGCATGTGCCCCTTCTCTAACATTTTTCTTAAGAGGGTTATGAGGGCAATTTGGGGAGAAAGGTTAAATATTACTTAAACGAACTTCGACGTTTTTTAGCTCCTAAACCGTGCATAATTTTCTATAAGTTCTTTATACCATTTTGATCAAAATTTTACGTAGAATTTTATAAAATTTATTGCGTCGAATTCCGACGACTTCAAAATTTTGTCTAATTTTGTCGTGGTGAATCGAAATGCGTGCAACACATAAAATCGATAGTTTTCAAGTTTTATAGAAATGGCCTCTACCTAAGAATCTGAGGTAGTTGAGGGGTTTCCTAGGATTCACTGTATACTAGCTATAGAAGATTTGTGAGAAGATACAACACCATAGCCTAGCTATTGACAACGCAATTGAAAAAGGATAATTTTTTGTGGGGAGAGGCGGCTATTTTAGCCTTTGAGAGATTAAAGGAGGCCATGAACACAATATCAGTCCTTGTCGTACCAAAATTTTACCATATTTTTGTGGTAGAGACTGACGCATCGAGGTATGAATTAGGGGTACGTAGTGCTCATGTGGAATCACAAGCCTATAGCTTATTTAAGCCAGGTGTTGACAGCCAGAGCCAAGCTGAAGTATGTCTATGATAGGGCGTTGATGACAATAGTGTTGGTTATTCATAAGTGGTGGCCTTACTATTGGGTCAAAATTTCATCATCAGGACAAACTAGAGGAACTTGAAGTACCTGTTAGAGCAGAACAATAGTTATTGGAGGAATTGAAATATAATTAGAGCTTATGAGTGAAATAGAAATATGATTTTTGATTTTATAATTAGTTGATTTGAGTTTAAAATTTTATTTTGAGCATGCTCTCTCTCTCTCTCTCTCTTCTCACTGATATAGATGTCGTGGACGTTAACTACCAATTTAACATGTAAAATTTGCCTTAGTTGATAAGAGGCATAAACTTAACCATTAAGCCAAGACAGAAATGACTTCATTTAGTGAAACGCTAATACTATTTTGAGCTTGGTATAATCATATTATTGTAATTCATGGAAAACAACAAGTTAGAACCTTTTATTATTTAAGTTTGGCACCATCATATTATTGTAAATCACGAAGATCAGCAAAAAAGATCCATTAATTTCACTATTAACCAATGTAAATATATTTCTTCCATGCATAAACTTCTTCAATCAATGTAGGGATGCATGACGCTTGGTAATGGTTCATGATGCTAGAAATTTGACAGTACATGATGAGAATGGATGGCTTCTCTAGCTCACGATGATAAGAGTCCGCTTATGTTTCTCCGGCTCCAGGAGAGATGCAACATGGGTAGAGAGATGGCTACGGACGAGAATGGTTTTGGGTTGGTGGAGGAGAAGATGGAGGGATTCACCTGCATTTGCAAGTGAGGTAAGTATTAAATATGAATGAATTAGTAGTTGAAGAGATACAATGCGTTTCGGATAGAGATGATATGCAAAGTGCTTTCCTCCTAGTTGAGTTGAAATATAAAATACTAATAGGAATTTAACAATTAAGAGATAAAAGAACAAGTAATGATTCCATAAAGAAAACTAAAGCTATTAAATACAGTATTTTAAGTATCAGAACATAATAATATATGAAAAGAAAGAAAATAATTAATAGAAATAATATTTGAGAATATAATCTATAGCTTAGATATAATAATAATTATATAGAATGAAAGGTTGAGATCTCATTTTGGAAGAAATATAAGCATATTTTATAATAGTGGTATAGATTTACTCAATGTGTATTATGAAACAATATAGTTAAGAGTGTTGAACTCGATGAAGTTCCCCCCAACAAAAGAAGAAGCACTTAAAATATTATTCATGAGGCACATTTTGTCGTGACTCGGCCAGATTCGGATACTCGAATTAATGAGCCGGGAACGGATGGTCGGACAGTAAAATATTTCTTTCAAATCTATAAACAATTTAACATCTAACATCCACATAATATTCATTAAAAAATTATGTTAGAATATTATGATACATTTTATACCAAGATGATCCTATTTTTACGGTACATATTATTAATTTCATGCGTCACATTTTAAACCTTTATGCACCTAAACTGTTCGACAATATAACTAAATCATTAGCCAAATACCACTAAACTCTTAAACCTTTATGATACATTCTCTACAATGAGTACACTTGTGAGATTTTTTTAGTTGTATTGAGGGACAACACTCGATGTATAACATGAAGGACATGCATATTTAAAATATTTTCATTATTGCTTCAAAACTTATTTGGACACTTTTATACAAAATTTATATAATTTTAGCTGGTGATAATAATTAAACTTTAATTTAAAATAATACATATATTTATGAACAATTGATTAATTTATTTTCCCTCTCTTGTATATTGTCTTTTTTTATAATTATTAATCATATAGAACAATTAATTATTATAATATATGTGTTAATTAATTTAAGTAATAAACTTTTAAAAACTATTATCTAGATCTTGAAATAAAAAAATTCCCATGGCAAATATATATTATTTAAAATTAATTAAAAAAAATCCTCCCCTCTATAGCAATTAATTTACGGGATTTATATACATATTACATAATTTTTATATATTTATATATGTAACATCTAAATTTTAATATTTAAGTATGTAATATTTATTTTCTCAATTATATCAAAGTATTTATGTAAAAAATAAATATTTTTAAAAAATAATGTTGTTAATTTTTTAATGTGATTTAAAAAATTAATATTATAAATATAAATATTAAATTTTAAATGTTAAATATTTAACTAGGTATTCAGATAAATGTAAATCCCCTTAAATTTAACTCATCTCTAGCAACAATAAAACCGGTTCAAGCCGTCTCTTATAGTCTTATCCTCCATTCCCCTCCAGACATAAACCCCAAACCCCTCGCAAAGCACTCCATCCGTTCTGCATTGCGTTTGCTCTCATGTCGCTCTTTGGATGTTGTACCTCTCGCTGATCTCCCTGAAGTGCGCTCCACTGTCTGTTTCTGAGTTCCCAATGGAGGTTGGAGCCCACTTCTCTCGGAACCCACTTCTCCATTCTCCCTCTCACTTCTGTAACTCACCCCCTCTCCGGCAATTTGGCTTCCTACCCGCGGTTCCTGCAAGAAGAAGGAGGCTGTGCCGAAGTAAAGGAAACATCTATTCCTTTAGGGCCACCGCTTTTGGAAATGAAGATGGTTCTGGAGATTTCTGGTGGGACAGGGTTGCTAGGTCAGTGAAGGTTGGGTCGGAGCGGTTCTGGTCCAAATTCGCGGAAAGTCTGAAGAAGGAAACAGGTTTTGATTCCGATGCCGGGAAACTGGTGGGAGGAGTTGTTGAGGCTGTGAACGAAGGGCGGAAGGCGGTCGATTGGTTCAGGTTGGAGATGCTGCCGGCATTTGTGGATTGGAATCGATGGAAAAATTGGAAGGTGCCGTTTTTCCTATGGGGATACATTATTTTCTATCCTTTTTCTACTCGTTTGATGTGGTTGTTTACGTGAGAATGTTACGGGTTGCGATGAGATTTGTTGCGTAGGGGTGATCTCTAGAGATGATTATTCATTTTTTGTATTTTTGAATAGCCGCGATATCCCTCTGCATGAAGACATTTATTTTGTGATAATGGACATACCTTGCCAGAAAGATGGCGCATAACGCCATAACTTACAGATGATTGTCAAAAGTGCATTAGTGACTGTACTGTGTTGTTTTCTGAGATTGATGGAATATTCATTAAAATAATGTCGAGAGGAGAAGGATTTCACTTACTAAGTTCATATGTTAACGATGTTTATCTCTACATGGATGTTCTAGGAACGTTTTAGGTTACAACAGTAAAAAGAGCTTTGTTGCATTCTCTTTAAAAAAGCTATGAGCTGGAAGTTCTTGGATTTTAAAGAAATATGCTAAGAACTGCTAGATAGATACGACTAATGTGAATAACTGCTATTCAAAGTGATTAGAATACCATAACAGTTCGCTGTAGAAACTGCCAATGTTGATGCATAGGCTAATTGGGCCTTGCCAGTGGGGGAGATAAGAGATATCTAACCTTCATAACCTTCATGAAATAATAACTGATGGATGCATCATACAAAAAGACATGTTGCAGAAATTATACAGGATTATAGTGGATATGACTTAAGGACCCATTTGGGCAATAGAAAAACTGATAGCAAGTTGAGTGTGGTGTAAGTCAAAGTGATATAATGGATGTGTAAGATTATTGTATTAGACATATGGTTAGAATTGTATCTATTGAAGATGAGAAAGTTGAAAATAAGCTTGTGGTTTTAACTTATACATCAAAGGGTAGAACTTGCACTAGTAGGCTATTATAGGTCAAATTAGTGTCGGGGGACTAGGAAGGAAAATGTGGTAGTCCCACGATAACATTGATAAAGGTTGTCCAAAAGGATTTGCGAAGAATGGATTTCACACCTTTGGAAACACTAAACAATAATGAATAAAAAATAATCATTCATAATTTAGATCCCAAATACTTGAGATAAGACTAGTAATAATGATGATGAAAAGCTTAACACGACATGCTTAAGATTTTAATTTTATCATGGAAAAGTCTTTGTATCTCACTTAACTTTGTTTTAACTTGAAAACACCCCCTATCTTACATGGCAATTGCCACCAAGTCAGACACAATTATTGATGTCTGTTCTTTGATGAGTTGTTAAATAAATGCTATTTTCTTGTGGTTCATATGTGTTCAGAGGTCATTGGGAACATCTTGATTGATTTATCAGAAAAAAATTGTGATTATATATAGGAAAAAAATGGTGGAATTATTTTTGTGGAAATTCTTCGTTAAGTGATTTTATTATATGATAAAGATATGATATCCTCATTACTATCTTTACAAACTAAAAAAATATATATAATAACACCCCTTCAAGATAGAATGCATATATCGTCTAGAATCAAACTTGCTGCAATTATTGGAGGATTGAAGTGTTTCCAGAGGCCTTGTAAAAATTTCTGCCACCTAGTCTTCATTAGGGCATGAGGAGTGATGATATAAAAATCTACTTTAGTATATTTTATTCTTTTGTGAGAGATAGGGTTTCTCGTAATATGCACGTTTGAATGATTATCACACATAAACTATAGGTTGAGTAATAGGAAATTCAAATTCTTCAATAAGATCTTTTTTCCACATCATTCATTGGTGGAATGTGCCATTACTTTGTATTTAAATTCAATATTAGATCTAACAATGACATTACGGTTTTTAACTTCTCAATGAAGTTAGATTTTTTCAAAGAAAAACACAATATCAGGATGTAGATTTTTGACCTTCTACATATGCAACATAGTCAGCAACCAAGTAGACTTCAATTGTAATTGGTGTGTTTATGATACACTGGTTCTTTTCATGGAGACTTTTAATATTTCTTAAAATCCTTTGAGAACTTCCTTATACTTATTTTTTGCATATGCTAACTTATCACGCCAACATATTAGATCCAGTGACAATCAGATAGATAAGCTTACCTGCAATGTGATGATAATGAACAGTATTTTAGAAGCTTTTGTCATGATTGGAAGCATGTAAAGCATCAATAGGAGGGTCAATTTATTTACATCCAAGAAAGTTTCCTGAAGTAGGTCTAAGATATATTTTCTTTTGGAAAGAGAGACACCAACTTTGTTTTGTGCAAACTCGATGCCGAGAAAATGCTTTAAAGCTCGTAAAATTTCAGCAATAAATATCATATGAAGGTATTGATTAATTTCCTCAAAATCAAATGTCACTTTTACTTAAAAGATTGCCATCAACATGTATTGTAATGATCATCATTCTTGATAGCAAATGACCGATACAGATAGAGTGATTAGCTGTGCTGCTTTGCAGATCGACTTCAGCAAGGATCTTGCAAAATTTATCAAACAACATGAGGATTTTGGCTTAACCCATCTACATCTTTATGAAGCTTATAAATTTTGCTTTCTTCTTGAGCAACACATCTTAGATGTTGCTTCATATAAATTGCTTCAAAAAGATCATCATTGAGAAAGGCATTGCTCTCATTCCTTTGGTGTAAAGGCCACTCTTGGTTAATGATGATGGATGGGAGGCGAACATAGTTCGGTTGAGCCACCAAGGACAAGTCTCAAAAGAATCAATGTCATGAACCAATGCGTATCCTTTAGCCACCAATTGGGCTTTGTAAAGAATAATAATACCCTATGGGTGAAACTCGATCGTGAAAACCCACTGACAAGAAATAGGTTTGGCAACAACATGGTCATATAGCTAAATCCTAGGTGTGATGATCAAGAAGAGTCCCCATTTTAATATCCATTGCATTTTTTTAGTTAGGTTCGAGCAATACTTCTTGTTATGTCTTAGGAATATGAACAATAGAGCGAGACAAGGCAAAGCTACGAAACAAGGGCGCATGAGGTAAAAAGACTATTAGGTTGTGAGTTGTCATATACCTTTTGGAGAGAAACTAATAGATGATGATCCGACGTTGGAGAGCAGTGCTTCTTTTTATGTCTTAGAAATATAAACAGTAGTGCGAGACAAGACCAAGCTATGAAACAAGGGTGCATGAGGTAAAAGATTTTTAGGTTGTGAGTTGTCATATACCTTTTTGGAGAGCAATTGGTAGATGGTGATCAGAGGTTGTAGGAATACATTCAACCTTAGATAGTGAAACTGTCAAGTTTGCATGAGAGGGAGGCTGTCGTGGATGACAAGCATAAACTCATATTGGCATATAAGTAGGTGGACTTGGAATAATGGGATGAAGTTTCATAGTGGAGGAGACAAAAGGGTGGCAAGGAAATGTTTCATGAAAGTTAACAATCATAAAGATATAAATATGATTAATAGAGGGATTGTAATGACAAGTATACCCAAATTACTCTAGTGTAATGATCAACAAAATAGGCAAAGTAACAAAACCCAGTTGCGTTGATACAGGTCTTGGACCCAAGCATTTGAATGTGCTAAATCAAAAGGAGCCCGATTATGAGATGATGTTGATATTGGAAAAGGGACATCATATTGTTTTGCATATTCACAAGCTTTGCATTCAAACTTAATAGTTAGAGGAGGGAAGTTGGGTGATTGCCAAAGATGAGATGATGAGGATGGCCAAGATGAATCTGCCACTTGTAACGTGAGATATTGGAAGAGTAATCTTGAAAAAATTTGTCACCTTGGATGTAATATGTGAGAGATGGTAGATTCTTTCAACTTCAACTCCACCATCAATAGTCTTCTTCATGAGATCATGAAAAACATATTGAGAGGTCAAAAAAATTATGAAGTAATTGGGAGTTTTGATAAGACAATTGATACTTAACAAGTTGATAGAAAAAATTGGAACATATAAAATATTATCTTGAGTTATTGAGGAATAGATAGATTTTTTTCCTATAATAGAAGAGGACGTTTCATCAACAAAGGTGACAATAGGGAGAGTTTGCATGTTGAAATAGGAAATAATTGTGGGTTATCTATCATGTGGGAAGCTACATTAGAATCTAAGACTGAATATATACTAGAATGAGTAGCTATAATAGAACCATCAGAGGAAATCACCTGAGAGGCAATATGCCTTCAAGGGTACTATAATAAATGATTATAATCTTTTTGGTAGGGATAAATAGTGCTAAAGTGAGTATTAGTATAATCAATAGTAGTGTAACCTGTTGATCAACAAGAGGATATATAAATTTTGTCCCAATAACGATCATATGAGTGATTAGTCCCCTGACAATGCTGACAAGGTGGAAAGAAATTGTGATCATGACTACGTCCACCACCTCGTCATTACAAGCACGCCTATTGTAATCGTCTTTAGTGTTAATGACGAGCATTATGATTAAGAAGAGAAGAAGATGAAGTAGAAAGCTCAGGGACTCAAAGAATGCTGGGGAGAGCTATAGAGGTGTTATGATCACAAAGTCAACAAATAATTAGGCTTGCATGTATTAGATTGATGGATATACATCAAAGAGAAAACTGGCAGCAAGAAACTCCTCATTTTATTTTTGCCAAGTAGTGGGATTATGGGTGTAAGTGAGCTCGTGAGCTCTTTTTAAGTGGCACGAGTCGAGCTCGAGCTCGCCTTTTGAGCTCGACTCGAGTTCGTGCTCAGGTTTTGGCTCGCGAGTCGAGCTCAAGTTAGACCTGACTCGAGCTCGACTCGACTCGTTTGCACCCCTAAGTGGGATCAATGACAAATGTTCAATATTTAATAAGTTCATCTGACTTACCTTTCGAGGTGTTATAGTAATCTTGAAAAAAATTGTCACCTTGTTGCATTGAAAAGATGTTAGATTAGATAGTTTATACCTGAAAGCTGTTATTATGAAAAAAAAGTGAAATGATGGAAGCCCCACATCTTTTAATAGTCTCCAAAAATATAATTGGTAAGGAAATTTGATGTTTATTACTATTGCGAGTCCATGTGAGAACCACATAGTCATAGTCTTGCCATTTTGTATATTTTGATGCCTATTGGTTCTTGATAGTCTTACGATATATTTTTTGGATATTGGATGCTAAATTTTTTAAGTGTAGCTCATTTCTATGAAATAATTTTGACTTGATGGTTTTATGATATATTTGATGATTTTCTGATCTAACTTAAGTTAACGTATTACTTTGATAAATTGTATAGAAGGGTTTTGTTAATGAACAAATGTTAGTTTGTATTTGCATTCCAAACTATAGATCCGAAGTCATCTAACTCTTTGATTCTTTCACAGTTGCATTGTCATCTAATTATTTTTTAGCATTTAATAAATGCGATTGTTGTCTAAAATGTTGATTAACTTTAGCCTTTGAGAGAGTTGTACATTTTCGAAATTGCTATCCTGATCAGATATTTACGCTCATTGATAAGCTAGGAAGTAAATAAATGGGAGCCAAAGCGCATCGGTGCCTTCATTTTGTACTCTATCATTATTACCATTTCATGTCGAAGAATTTATGCTAACTTCACTAGTTATGCATATCGACAAAGCAGAAAAGACCTAACTGAGGCATTCATGGAAGCTTTGATTCCGGAGCCAACTCCAGCCAATGTGAAAAAGTAAGCTCATGATAAGCTTTGTTTCTTTCATATTGTTGTTCACATGGTTCAGAAGTTGTGGTTATATTATTATCAATCCTGCTACTCGTTGTGTACATTTATTCTTGTGCTGATAAGTATGTATGCATTTGTATGTTGTAACTTGTAAGTTAATTCAAGAGTCAAGATTGATGGGATAAGTTTGCGGATATGTATTTCTAATTGCATGAAAGGAGACTAACTCACTGTAACTGTAGATGATCAAGTGATATTCATTTTCATTTTTCTTCAATATTTGTTATTTGCAATGCAATGGGGAGATAGATGTAAATATTGACATAAAAATCTAAGTTGACCAATTGCTGAGCTCTTTGTTATGATTGAATGCGATGATCACTTATCGATTCTTGTTAAAACTTTATTGTGTAATCATAAGACTCATGTTGGGCACATCATGGCCATGACTTATAAATTAATCTAAACTTGAATGTGTGAGAGAAGAGAATGCCCAAGTCCATTTTTTGTCCATTGCATTTCCTTCTTTCTTTGTACCGAACGTTGTGAAAATCGGACCGGTCAACATATCGGAAGGAGAGGTTCATAGTTTGATGGTTTGATTGGGATCGAACCGGGGTTGAATTGGATGACATAATAAATATTAAAATTATTCAAATATAATATAAATTACATGATAATTACAATTTAAAAAATGAATTCATAATTACTTTGATTAAAGCTCATAAACAAACTAGATTAACACTCAACATAAAGCATTTCAAGTAGCTCGATTGACCATTAATGTGATACAAGTATATGTATATTATAAATATCCATATATGGATATTAAATAGATTTAAAAAATTAATAATATAAACATATCAATATAAATATTATTTTTAATATGAATAATAATATAATATTATATATAATATATAAAATTTATAATATAAAAAAAATTTATGTTCTTAAATTTCATGAATTATACATATTCTTAGTCCAAATTCATAGCCCAAGCCAATTTTACAGTTTAACTCTCATTCATAATTCTCATAAGTTTTTAGTTCCACATCATAGAAAAATTTGAAGTGGTTATCTTCATATAGTGTAGAACACAAATTATAGGCAACAAATCAAGTTGCATGATGTGGCAGCTGTATATCCTGATTAAATTTGCTTGCATAGATATTTAAAAATAATAATAAAAAAATTAATTAAAATAAAAAATAATATTTATTGAATTGGCCGGTTCAACAAAAACCAGGGTTGGTTTGACGGTTTTTCGGTTGAACTGGTGGTTCAAACCGGTTTAATGTGAATTCGATTTTCTAACTTAACTGTACTAGTATCTCGACCAGTTTAAGGTCGAACCGACTGGTTCGGTTCGATTTTCAAAACACTGTTTGCACCATTGCCATTATCCCATTTGTCCTTTTCTTCCATTGTTAAAGCTTAGCTTGGGAACTCAGAGTATTGAGGCTGGATAGCTATTAAATGAAAATTTAAATGTTCGCCACATACATTAACAAGCTTACGTATTAATCTATAAAAAATATTAAAAAAATTTTCAATACCCAAAAGAACCACTAAATTATAACTTTAATTTAGCTTAAAATATTTAAAAAATTACAACAACTTAAAACTACAAAATACAATCTTGCTCATACATGCATCTATAAATACCTATCATCGATTATTTTTCATATGTTGTAACAAGATCTCCTATATCCATTTAATTCATTGGTAACTTTTCTGCAAAATAATTATCAATTAATTGGGGTGAGCTATATTTATCGAGCGATTTTGAGAATCCATCAAAATAAGCGGTGGCTATTGTTGCTGCGAATAAAATCCATCCCAGTTGTCGCCTCATCCCATCCTTGGGGCGGGGACGCGATGAAGGATGGATAAACTCTCAAACCGGCATAGCATCGCGCCAAGAAATTAACCTCACTAGACATTTGCAAGAGGATGTGCCTTGGTGTATGCTTTTTGCTGATGATATTCTTCTTGTTGATAAAACTAGAGAGGGAGTTGAAGGTAAAGTTGAATTATGGTGGTCAACTTTAGAGTCTAAAGGTTTTCGCTTGAGTAGATCTAAAATAGAATATATGGACTGTAATTTTAGTAGTAATAGACCTAGTGAGGGGATTGTGACTTTGGGCGATCAAGTCATTAATAAGAGTACACGTTTTAGATATCTTGGATCTATTGTTCAGAGTGATGGTGAAATAGATGGGGATATTATCAGCATAATTCAAGTTGGATGGTTGAAGTGGAGGAATGCATCGGGCTTGTTGTGTGATAGAAAAGTCCCCCTCAAACTTAAGGGAAAATTCTATAAGATGTGGTGAGACCTGCAATGCTTTATGGTGCTGAATGTTGGCCATTAAAAGAGAAGCATAATACTAAGTTAAGTGTTGCAGAGACGAGGATGCTCATGTGGATGAGTGGCTTTACCCTTAGAGATTGGATACGAAATGAGCATATACGTGAAAAGGTTGGAGTAGCTCCAGTGGAAGATAAGATTAGAGAGAGTCGCCTTAGATAGTTTGGTCACATAAAACGGCGGCCTTCCAATGACCCGATTAGGAAAGTAGAGATATTAGATTTGACTTATTTTAAGAAAGGTAGAGGTAGCCCTAAAAAGACTTGGTTAGAAAATATTAGAAATGATATTTGTTTATTAGATTTAAACGAGAATTTAACTTTTAACAGGACACAATGGAAAAAAAGAATTCATGTAGCCGACCCCACATAGTGGGACAAAGGCTTGATGTTGTTGTTGCTGTTGTTGTTGTAGGGTGAGCTATATTTAAATATACTCAATGGGTAAATAATAGTGTACACAAAAGGAAAGGAAGCAATATGCTAGTTAATCGTAATATTTAAATTAAAGAAATCATAAAACTTGGCTTTTCTTTTCAATAACAATTATGGTCATAAACATTTTTTAGTAGTCGTAGTGATGAAAAATAAATGAATCTTAACATTTAACAACATGAGCATGAACATGAATCGGGTGTCTAGACTTATCGTTTAGTAAATGCTTAATACTCGTCTCAAGAATACTGTCTAAACATAAACCTTACTCATTACTAGTTGATAGCTCCATTGTAGGCACAAACTACGCGTAGCTCATATATTTACTTTTGTCTGTGGTTGAAAGGCACATAGCTTACCATTGGTCAATACATCCCCCATTAGTGCAGCAGGGTGTAGTTCATGCATCTACTATTGCATGTGGTAGAGTAGTTAAGTCATCAATGTGCGGGTACTTTAGCATCTTCAGCTAGTACTATAAGAGGATGACTCTATCTTTCATCATATAAGCATTCTTGTACTTTCTTTTGCATGCTTTCAACACACAATATCAATATCCAAAGAATATTGCATACAATAGCATATTTTTACTTGAACAATTGAAACATAACATGATGATATACCCCCCCTTCATAACAATATAAGGATCAATTATTTGAGATCAATAAATAGTTCCAAATTATTTGAAATAAATCTTTAGAAATAATGCTTGTCTTATGTTTAAAAAAAAAACAGAAAACATAAACAGAGACAAATCATTATAAACCATTTAAAATTTAATCATGTATCAATAATACGTGCCTTATGCTAATAAAGAAGCATAAAACATAATGATGAGGACATCAATCCAAGATTTTGACACGTGTACCATCGACGGAGACGTAGATCGACGGCCACGATTTGTAGTCTTTACTTTTGATGTATTTTGCATTTTGCTTATTTATGTATTTTCAGTTTTCCCAATTTACCCTTAGGGGTAGTCAGTCTCTATTGTAGCCCCTAGGGCATAGTTGTCTTTTATTTTATTTTCTAGTATTGAGGCCTATATATTAAGGTCTCCATGCATTGTATTGGGTAATGAATATTTGAATGAAACTTTTCACATATCTTCTTGTTCTCTTAGTGAGTTCATGATAAGAGGGGAATCTCTTTGTGAGTTTCCAAGTTCCAAGGTTTCTTTGTGAGTTCTTGAGGAAGGCGTGCTTAAGGTTAGTGGCTTCGTTAATTTCTAAGCCCTCTCTTTTTCTCCCAATTGATTTTCTCCCTCCCCACTTGCCCTTGCCGCCGCCCCTTGGACCGCCCAAGGCCACCACCACCACCCCTCCTCTCCCCTTCCATCCCACGGCCTCCCACCTCTACCCGCCGGCCTCCCCTTTCTCCCCTCTCTTGGGATTAAAGTTTGAAATTCAAATCTCCCAAGAGACATTAAGACCTTTCCTAAAATAAACCCAAGATATTAGGCAATCTTCATAATTAAATTTCAATTCCAATTTGAATTCAAAATATTGCCAAATACTTGGACTTAAATTAGGAAACTTCCTTTTATTAAAATCTGAAATCTAATTCCAGATTTTATTTCAAATCTTTGATTAATTGAGAGGGCCCCACATAATTAAAACCTCTCCCTCTCTCCTCCTCATATGGCCGGCCCCCTCCCATGGGATTCTCTCTCCCAAATTAAAATCAATACTTCCCCAAATCAGCCCCAACTATTCCCCTAAGCCGCCACCTCTCTCACCCTCTTTTGGGATTAATTTGTAATTCAAAATAATCCCCCCCTTCCCTCCAAATTACCCAAAATCTGAATTAATTTCAGATTGCTGAAATTTTCTAACTCTCCCCTCTCTCTAGCCGCCCCCTTCCCCTTCCTCTTGCACCAACCCTAGCCGCCCTCTTCCCTCAAGGACCACGAAGCCTCCGGCCCCTCTTCCTCCTTGTACTTGCCTTCTCCCTCACATCAAGGCAAGTATGAATGGCCGATCCGGACGTTGATCACGGGTTCGTTGAAGACGATCAAGGAAGAATCGACATCCTACGCTCGCCGTTCTTTGATCTCGTTCCGGACTTTGACAACTCCGTGGAAGGGTACGTGAACCGCATCTTGTTCCGATTAGCCCTCTCAACGGAAGAGCACATCCTCTCGGGACGTTGGTACATCGTCAACCATCCAACCGCTTCTCCTACTCCGATCCCCTCTCCAACGACTAATATCTTACGCAACACGTGTCTCCTAGTGGCATCCCTAAGTTTGCTTGCAACGTTCTTCCGCTAATCCCCACTATCAAGAGTTTTGAGTGAGGGATCTCTAGGTGACGCTTTCTAAATTTTAAACGTTGGGCTTTGTTAATGTGCCATTGCATTTACTTTAATTTTGATTACTAATTTTGCAAGACTTGTAATCTCACATTGTTGCTAATTGCTATTATTCAATTTCTTCACTAGAGATTTCTAAATCCAACTTGAGCATGTAGTAAGTTTATCAATGACAAAGCAAAGTTCTTTATGTTCTTAATTTCCTCGTAGCAATTTCCTTTGCATCTAAAATGTTTCACATCACATAAACATCTCAATTAAATACATTAGTTTAGTAGAATGGAAACATTACCCAATCCATAGATGAGATCAACCATTTTAATAGCTTTGATTTGGAGTAAAATCCAGGGACATCTACTTAGCACCCCACCATCGTGATTGTGACCTAACACTTTAATAACTAAAGCGAAATTATTTAGCATCAGGTATTGCTCTAAAGATATTACTAGAGTAATTTTACTTTGTTATTCTAAATTTATATAAATTTGCTGATGTATTAAAAACATGGTTACACAAACTTCTTAACCTAAGTCATGCACATGCATGTGTAATTTTATCATCATTCTTCTTGAAAAACCTTTATGTTTTACTTCTCATTAATGTATAAGAGCTGTACATACCTTTACCTTTATGGATACATGCATTAAGCACATTACCTTTTTTAGACAATTTAGTCGTTCAAAATTTTATTTACTATTAGATGACTTATTTAAGCTAATTCTCTTGTTATCATAAGCTAGCATTTTTATAAAGGCAAACGAAGGGCCACAGTGTTATCACTTACATACTCATGACATGTTTCTGTTAATCATTGTCTCCTTCCATTATAAACCCTTACCAGGATACATATTCATACTTGCTTAGATCATTAATTCCTGTATTTTTTAAACAAAATGCATTATAAATATTTATATTTAAAAAATTCTATATTAATCAAACATCAACCTTGTAAATTCATTAATGAATCATCTTCATGGATAAGAATTTAAATTTAATTTTTCTAAATTGATTTAATGAAGAAAGGAAGAAGAAATTATAGGCTAGGTTTTTCTTGTTTCAAGCCTAAAGAGAAGCATGAATTCTTTGTTTCTATTTCCCTAGTTGGCCTCAAGCTGCAATGCTCTTAAGCCCCTTGAAATTAGCATTGCAACTCTCCCTGCTCATGCTCAGTTCTTCGCATTCGGCCCCCTTCACGTGTATTTGCTCTTGTTCACACTCCAATTGGTTTGATGCTCCTGCCCACTTGATCTCTCATTCCCTCGTTCTCTTGCCTTCGCCTCCTCTTCCCTTGCTCACTATTTCGCTATTTCTCTTTGGTCATTTTCCTTGCCCTTCTTGAAAGGTCATATACCGGCTTATTACGTTGGTTCAATTGAACCGACCTCATACATTGGTTTATTTCATTCTTTATTTACTATGACTTATTTATAATTTTTTAGTTAATTATATGATCATATTTGAATAAAATTTACCATGCAAATAATTTCTCTAAAAAATGTATTATTTACATAAATAAAAATTTATCTTTTTTATTTTGAGCAGTTAGTCCATTTTTAATCAATTCGATCTTGACAACTTGATTAAATCTTTAAATTATGTATAATATTTGAAATTAACTAAAATTTTATCATTAATGTTTCTCAGTTAGATAAATAGAGCCTTTACATTTGCTCGTTGTCTTCAGTGAAAGCACATCCTCCTTTTTGAGATGGCTGGTTACTTGGGCTGGAATTCATCCTGAGCTGTTGGCTTGCCTAAGTTTGTGCTTGGGAACGGTTTGGTATTTGTGTTTTATCAGGCTAGGCAATCTTTACTAAAATTGAGTGTTTTTTGCCTTTTGTGGCTCTTTCAAACTTGCAAGTGAGCTGTTGAACTTCAGCAAGGACGCATCATAAAAATATCGGATTTAATTTCTAAATGGCCCCCTGACTATCATTTATGACAATTATAGTTCCAGAGTATTACGTTGTTTCAGTTTAGTGAATCAACTATATAAAATTGATCCAAAATGATCCCGTTGGGACTAAATTGAGTCAATTTTGTAAAGTTGAGGGATTAAATTGTGATCAATTTTTATCATAATTATAACAAGAGGGATTATTTTGGATCAATTTTGTATAGTCGAAGGACTAATATGAAGCAACGTGTTATTCTGTGACTAAATTAGCCACACATGAATGGTCTGGAGACTATTTTAAGATTTTTCTGTAAAAATTTCATTAGCTAAACTTGTGCTGTTGGAATATACTTGCTATATTTTTGTTCATAGAGTTTGCAACTGTGTGCCATATATTTTGATAAATGACACCACTTTGGTATTTTGGCAAAATTTACTGCAGGTTCAAGAAGGGCATGTGGCGAAAAGCCATGCCCAAAGGCTTAATAATTAAGAAATTCACCAAAGGACCTGGAGGAACTTATATTCAGGACAATTCCTATATAGGAGAAGTTGCATGGGATGATGATACTGAAACTTGTCGAGGTGTTGTGAGCGGTACTATTGACAAGGATACCAGGTTGAGCCTTGAACAAAAGGAAGTGATAAAAGAAGACTCGGGCTTCTCAGGTTGGTTTGTTTTTTTTTTCAAGTGGTGAATTATTCCCGAGGTTGATGAACCTTAAGCTGTAAATATAATCTGTCTGTGCTTATGCGCTATTCTGTCAATTTGACAGAATGCCAAGAACGTGATACAGCTTGGAGAGGTCGGCTGAGATTGTGGAAAGATATCTTAAGAAAGGATAAACTGGCGGAGCAGATCGACTCTAAAACAGCCAAGTATGTTGTAGATTTTGACATGCAAGAGGTGGAGAAAAGTTTGCGTAAAGATGTTGAGAAAGCATCAAATTCAGAAGGTACTAGAGCACTGTGGATTTCTAAGAGATGGTGGCTGTACCGCCCAAAACTTCCTTACACTTATTTTCTTGACAAGCTTGATTCCTCTGAGGTAGGCTTCCTTTTCAGAGGTCAGTTTTAATAACTAATGTAGCATAACTTATGCAGGAATTCGTTCAACCTTTTGCTTTTCTGTTTTCCAGAAGAGAATTAATGAACTATGTACTCCAATTTCATTTGCACAGGGTTTGGGTCATTTTTTTTTTCTTTTTGCCAACATGTTACACAGCAGGAAAAAGATTTGCTGGGAACGCAGGAAGGATGGCGCAGCGAGGCAGCAGTAATGCATTTTTTTTGTTAGAGTTGGGTGAAGGAAATGGTCTGCTGGCTGCTGTTGTCAGTGAAAATAGGTTACTGGGTTTGCAGTTGCTCTGTACAAGAGCTGCATAGTGGCTAGAACACGGCAGCTAGCGACAGGACCTCTATGGATCACTTAACAGAAAAGAATAGAAGATGCCGGTGAGGAGAGAATGAGGGAGATCTGTTGGAGAAAGCAGGGGGGAGCGAGAGGGATTTTGAGTAAGAAATGATAGACTGAGGATGGGAGAGAAATAAAGAGGAATTGCAAAAAGAATTAAGTTTACTAAGAGAGTGGCTAGTTATAGCAAAATTAATACCATGTTGGTTCCATCATCAATTATAAGCTCGAGGGTATGTTTTATTTCTGGAACAATTACATACATGACGCACTAATTGAATAAACTCTAAATAATTTCAATTTAATCAATTAAACACATTTAAAAGTGTATTATAAAAAGATCTCATAAATACGACAAATAATAAAGAAAAAAGTCTTCAATTTTACTGTCTAAACCACACGTCTCTATCAGATTATAGCCATTTATTCCTCTGGGATATGAAGTCTCTTTTAGAAAGTTATATTGAACGTGGCCATCAAATAGATTGGGAGAAAAACACTAAAATTTATCATGCATCGCCTATGAATCATCTTGCAATGGACAACGTTGCCAATAATTGAAGTTGAGGGTGCTCAATTTATATTATAGAACGTTTTCAAAATTTGATGTTGGAGCTGGTAGACGATTGAAACTAGCGCTACTGGCGGTGAGGTAGGCATTCCAACTGTATAGATATATTTAGAAAAGTCAGAAGGCTCCAAAGTATCTGCATATGTTAACAATTCATCAATAGTGGGAAATAAGAGTAACATTTTCATGGAAAGAAAAGCAAGTATAAATACAATAAGTAATATTTTTTGAAAACTATAATAAGGCTTTAAGACTCCGCTCGGTAAAATTTTACATGTAGAATGCATAAACCATACCTGATAGGTATAGGCAATGCAACTTACCCAACATGACATTTAATGTTTTTAGTGTTGGCAATAACTCGTGCAAATGAACTATAAGTAATCCAATACAATAAATATATGCTGCATGCTATAATCTAAGGAAAGTTTGATGAACGACTTCATTAGGAAACAAAGTGCATATAATAAACACCAATGGAAGTTCAAGGGATCTTCCAATAGTGATAACTTGCTCTCATTAGAAAAGTAGACATTTTAGGAAGGTGAATTGCTCTCTTAAGTAAAATATATCTATAAGTTAGTAATTATTAGACAATATGATTCATTTATATTTTGTGCTACAAATATCTTTTGGAACCACTTCTATGAAGGTGGTCATCTGTAAACATGCTATTTTAATTCATCAATCTCGAAATTATTCTTCCTGTAATTTGATTGATCTAGTAACATGAAATACATATCATGCTGAAAGTCATGTTGATGATGAATCTTAACAGATAATTCCATCATATCCAATCTTATTCTCTTAGACAACTAAATTTGCTTAAGCTTCCGTAATTAAATCCTTAGAATCTTAAGTCTTTGCTTTGATACCACTTTTGTAATACCCCACGATACTTCTTAAGAGTAATGAAGAGTGCCATAGAAATGAACATAACATTCATTCTTTACTTTTACCATTTCTCATCAATGTTATAGTTGAATAAAACAACCACCAACAAATACATTACTAAATACACAGAAGCATCTAATTAATCCAACTTTCATCACATAAATATATATAGAGCCACTAAGAGAATTCAAAAGAGAAAAACGCTGAACAGTCTACATACCTCCAATGTAGCTTTTCTAAACAGAAGAACATAACGTGAATTAAACTTGAACTTATTATACTTCAAGTTTTCCCTTTCTTTTCCCTGTAACAGTAGCCAGTATAAAATAACTGGTGAGCTATGAGGCTTAATAAGGTATGCAAATTTATATAAAAATTAAATGTCAGGTTATGAAGATTAACATAATTGAATTAACTTAGAAATTTTTGCAAAACAACATAAATCATTTTTTTTAAAGAAATTCTTCTTTTCCTTCATTTGACATCTGTACAGAATATCAAAATTAGTCTTTAAAAATTTGACTAAACTTTCATAAAATGTTCAATGGAGCCCATGTAAACCTGACATTTTCTCCATGGAGCTACATAGAGGTTTCTTTTGCCTCTTTAGGGGTCCCTTTTGCCCCACATGTTATGCATGTATCATATCTCTTGGGTCTCTTTTGCCCCACCTACAATGCAAATACTATACCATTTTATAGTCATTCTTTACTAATTTTGACATTCAGTAATTTCACATATTCATCGTTCATACTTGTATTATATGATTGCATACTTTCGTAACAACATATTTGTTTTACTGTTTGCATCAAGAGAATGAGTATGTAGTATGTACAAAATAGTACTTTTTTCAAAATGTTCTCAACTAGAAAAAATCTTTAAACATTCATATTACACTTTATTTTAAATCTGATTCATTCAAATTTACAAGTGGTTGCTCATACATGAATTCTTGACTGCGAACATACATTCATAACATCATTCCTTTTTTATAACTATTTCTATTAAATGTTAGTGTACATGTCTACAAAAATATTATTATGAACTTTTAAATTAAATTTGTATTACTTACCTCCTTGATGAGGTGTCTCCTCCAAATCACTACCTCATACTCTTCTTCGATTGTAAGTAACATACAATTCTCTCTCTAATTCTATAAATTCTACAATTTACTCAAATAAGTTGCATTAATCATTTTACCTTAAAATCAAATTTTACCTCGTAACCTCCTTTCTGCATAAATTAATTGAATCCTTTACTATTTCCCTCAATTTCTCTCTGTTTCCTCTTCTGCTTCCTTTGAATTGTCACTCTTCACTCACGACAGTACTTATTTCCACCACTGATAAACACTTGCCGAAATCCAATGATTAGCCGCAATCAGAATTCCGCACCTAGTAGAACCCGCTCCAAGACTTCTGCTCCCTTCCACCCTCTGTTAAGCAACTCTAACGCCGAACTCCCAACAAAGCCTCCCGAACTCCTATTTTATTAGTCTCTTATAACTGCTTCCCTTCATTTGACACCTAATAACGTGAACAGAAACCAAATGCCGAATGGGAGTCTCCAATAGTTGCCTACTTTGATTAGACAAAGTCTAATGCATTTAATATTAGTTGAATGTTAATGCTATAGTCAGTTTTTATTAAATAATAATAATAATTAGTGCTAGCCGAATTAGTCTCTGTGTGCCTCTTTTATGGAAAAGGCTTAGAAATTATAATTTATTATATTAGTGCTAGTGGATTGTTGAGCTACATTACTACAATTAATTAAATAATAAACAGTAATTAATTAACTGTTAACATAAATTTGAATTTAGTAATTAAATTTATTTATTTAATTTGTTTAATTGTAAACCATAAGTAAAGGTCAGTATAACTTAACTTTGGAAAAAAATACATTTATAAAAAAAATTTCATAGAAGTTAATATTTTGATAATTAAGAAAATTTTATGTTTTGTTACCCGAAATTTTGGATATTATAGGTTTAATCTTGTATTTTTATTCAAATTCAAATGTTGGTTCAACGCTAAAATCATCATACATTGAAGAATTTTTTTATAGATGATTAATGAAAATAATCTCATGGTGTTCTCTATCTTCGCTATGGCCAATCTCTTTTGCAAAAAGGATTTAATATATAGGTGTCATCTCGTATGACAGATATATTGGAGGAGAAATGACCTTATTTAACACAAAAGGAAGTGCTGCTTTGGCTAGAGTGGGACAGTTAACAATATCCTCACCCATTATCAACATAAAGTGGATAATGGTGGGCTCAAGGCTTTCAATTTTGTTTATAATGTTGGAGATATCTAGCAACAAAACATTCAGATTATTCATCATCCTAAAATGGATTATAATATTTTATACTCTTATGATGATGTACATGGTACCATCAAAAACAGTGGGAGGTTTTTCTAACTTTATGTCGTTGCTTGCATCCTAGATCATTAATTTGATGACTAAGTTCATCAAGTCTAACAATAATTGCTTAAAAATTTGGATTTAATGACTCCAATCTTGGGTCAATATTTTTTTTACCTTTTGTTAAGTTTCATAGTAATGATGAAATTATCCATGTCATGATGATATGCTGAAATTATCTATGTGCAATGGTATGACAAGCACATGTGCTAGATATACAAAGCTACATAATTAGTAGGAAGTGCAACCTAAATGGAATGGTATAAACTAAGTTATTCAGCTGACAAAAGAAATCGAACACACATAAGATACAAAATTCATTGCTATTTACTTGGTTCATGTAAATTTCCGGATAACAGTAACTAAGTTTAGTTTATATCATGCGTTTTACATCAAGCAGGATTTAATTTCACAATGTTTGTTAGTCACTGCCATTATGAAGTTTAAGTATTTCATTAAGGCTTATTAAATCCGGGATAGGCTTGCAATGGACTCTACTCATAGAGATATGGAGTTTCTTTGGCAGCATGCGATGAGATCTGCCAATCAACAAAAATTCAATCCATACTTTTAAGTTAAGAATTATACTTTTAGAGATGTCTAGACTCCATTGGATAAAAAAAGTCCCTTAAGGAGCAGCTCATGTTGCCTGGATTAGAAATATTATAGAAGATTCATCTCGAATGTAGCAAAAATGATCCAGATTCATTTCTGGTCTCTGGTTAAAGACTGAGAACCCAAGGATAGGTTGGTTGGTGGAAATGGCTGTGCAAAAAATGACTGTTTTTAACATTGTTACTGTTCCAGCAACAGTAGAAGAACCTTAAGTCCAGAAGGAATCCCAAATGGTTGAACTTCTGTATATGAACAACACTGAGAATTCAACTGGTCCCAAATTCCAGTAATTCAGCTGAAAAAGAAAAAAGGAGCAAAGAGTAAGTTGCATGTACTGGATAAGAATCAGATTTGCGAGTTCCAAAAGATATTTTATTCTTTTGTGAAAGGGAAACAGGGGAAAGAGGATAAGGTTATTAGTTTTGAATTTAAATTTTGAATTAAACTTGTGAAATTCAAACTTGAATCTCAATTGTGAATTCAGATTTCAATTTGAAATCGAACTGGTGATAAGGTTTGAGATTTTTTATAGTTGTTATTTGGTTAGGACGGGGAGAGGGAGAGGGAGTAGGAGATGGAAAGAGAGTTGGAGAGAGTGAGAGGTCAAGCTGTTGTTAGATTAATCTAATATTCCTATCATCATCAACAATAAGCCTCCGGGTCATTTTTATATGTAAGGCCCTTGAGCACAATTTCATAAATAGCCCTATCTTTAGTTAAACTGTAAAAAATTTAAATAAAACAAATTAAGCACAATTAAAAGAGCATAAGGAAAATGTCCCTTGAATATATCAAATAACAAAGCCAAAAATAGTCATCAATATTTCTGTAGACAGCACACAGTTTGATTGGACGGTTGCCAACAACTTATATGTTCAAATATCCAAACATTTAAAGCTGTTAAGGGAGCAAAAAAAAAACCTTCATCTTACTAGGTTGGGTGTTATTTATGAATCATACTTGAGTTGATTTCATGGGAGACCCTTATTTATTGAACCACTGAAGCTTTTAATAATTATATTTGCTTGATTATATCTTTGTTATGACTACTAAACCAAGTTTATAGCAAAATTTTATCTGTCATTTTACCTTTGGAATTATTTTATTCATCTCCTAACTTAATATTGAAAATTCTTTTGTCGTCATCATCATCATCATCGTCAACATTATCATCATCACTAACTTCTTCGGGCTAGTTCTATGAATCCTTATCTTGTATTCATTCTGGTTGAATGCTACATAAGGTGCCAATGCTATTTTGTAGTAGCCTTTTTCACAGCTTCTATTCATTTTCTTTGATCTATTTTTTTTACTTTCTAATATTGCTATTGTAATTGTATATACCCTCATTTTTTTTTAACATTTGTATATATCCAAACCACTTAAATCTATTTTTTCACAATCTTATTTTTAATAGGTGCTACTCCAAATCTCCAATGTCATAATATAGTCATTTTACATCCATCTTTTATAGTTTATCACAAATCCATCCTAAATGCTATGTTCAACTTGGCTATAAAATAATTAGTTTAATTGAAAAGTGAAATATTATTATTATGGATGCACTTTCTACATCAAAACTTAGAAATTAACTTAAGAATAATAAGATATATTTTTTATGGTGTGTAATAATTTTGGTTCTAGTTGGGATATCAGCAAGCTATTCCAAATTAATATCTGATGGATTATAATTCAACATTCTTCATTCTTCTTATGTTGATTATTTGTGTATCTTTTGTCCAAATATGATGTGGAAGAGAGAGTGGAATAAGGAGAAATAAAGGGGAGTTGCCAATGGTAGGGGAGAGATGAGGGTGAAAGAATGTAATGTTAAGAGTAGAATAAGGATTCATTAAGAAAATGAAGGTAAGAACAATATAGGTGTAAAACCCGAAACTTTTCAATTGGACATGTTGCACGCATTTCGATGCGCCGCAACGAAATTAGGCAAAATTCATGTGATTCCGATGAAAAATAAGGGAGATACACCCAACTTACCAAGGAGAGATAAAGCTATTTCATGCCATTTTGACATTGTGGAGGGGCTGTTAACATAATACCAGTTGATTTATAGCCACATTCAAGGGTGATAGCATAGGAAAAATGCTTTGAGGTATGCAAACTAAGACAACAAAGTTGATGCCGAGCACACCTCTAAATAGAGAGCATGCATGTTTCATCATCTCCTATTGTCACGACCCGGCCCGGTTAGCTCGTATAAACGAGGCGGGAACGAAATCGGACATTTGTAACCTTTCAATTTATCTGAAAACATGCATTGAATAACTCTAAGAGACTTTATAATACACTAAAAGCGCCTCTACATTTTTCTCCGAACATACAACATAAATTTCATATCATTTCATAGTATTGCACATGTACAAAGGTGGTTACAAAACTTAATAAACATGTCAAACCACCCAAAATATCAAAACTAAGAAAACAAAAGAGGAACCTGTCATCCGGTCCTCTACGACTGTATATGTACCAAGGTCGATCATCCATCACTTAAGAACAGGTTCTCCTGAAAAGTATCCCAACACAAGGGAGTGAGCCAAAGCTCAATAGGAAAGCTCAATCCTAACATTTTCATATATCTTTAAAATACATTTACATTGGAATACTTCACATTAAATGCCTCAAACTTAAGTGCCATCATGTCATATAGTTGTTTCATATCAATGCCACATAAGAGGTTTCACATCTAAATAGCTAAACTTTTCTCAATGCCACATCGGTGTTTCAATGCCACATATAATTCTCAATGCCACATCGGTGTTTCAATGCCATGCCACATTTCCATGTCATAAGTTTTGTTTGCCACAATGTCATTTCAAAGTTTAAAATGCCACAATGTCATTTCCATGTGTAAATGCCTCAATGTCTCAATGCCACATCGGTATTTGAATGTGAATGTCTCAATGAATGTAAATGTATCAATGTTATAAATAATTATACAACCGTACCGGAGTACCAGGGGTGTACTGATCAGGTACACATCATCTTTTGGCCACTTATTTCTTTTTCTCTTTTGCCCCAAAAAGGGCCATATTGTTCCCATATAAGTTTGTGCTTTCGCACCATATTTGGTACTCCGAAATCAACATACACAAGCCATAATGAATATGAAACGTTTACTCATCATGAATATGAAAAAAGAAAAATGAACTTAAAGTGTGATACAAAGCTTATTTGCTA
Source organism: Dendrobium chrysotoxum (assembly GCA_019925795.1). Classification (NCBI taxonomy): domain Eukaryota; kingdom Viridiplantae; phylum Streptophyta; class Magnoliopsida; order Asparagales; family Orchidaceae; genus Dendrobium; species Dendrobium chrysotoxum. The sequence goes on along the minus strand of CM034311.1, from coordinate 34,636,635 downwards.
ACATTTCCCATTTAAGTAAAATATTTGCCAACATAAGATAATTGCCAACATAAGCTAATTGCCAACATAAGATAATTGCCAACATAAGCTAATTGCCAACATTTCCCATTTATGTAAGATATTTGCCACCATAAGATAATTGCCAACGTAAGCTATTTGTCAACATAGAAGGGTTAAGAACATAAAGAAATATGACCATATAGGAAAGAGGTTCCTACCTCAATTTGTGCTTTTGTAAGTCTTCACCACCTTTTCCTTAATCCCTCCTTTCAAATCCAAAAATTTACAACATAAGTTATTTGTAAATTTCCAAATTCTATAATAGTTCTCTCTTATAACATAACTTAGCACAATTTTAACATTTTCCCTTAATTAATTTTAAAATTTTCGGATTAATATAAAAATCCAATATTTTGAAATGCAAAAATGTTCATATTTGTGCACATGACATTTAAATCACATCTCCTAACATCTATCATACTAACCCTAATTATAATTTTTCGGATTAAAGTAATATGAAAATTAGAAAAATTATTTTCTTTTCCAAATTTTCATTTTCTCATCATTAGAGACTTTCTAAGTCTACTAGGAACAAAATTAATGAACATGCAAACTTAAACATAAAAGATTTGGAAAAGCCCTAATTTAGAAAACTCAAAATTTTTGGTTAAAATTGCATTTTCCTATATAAAGCTCCTTCCCCTATGTTCTTCTAACATTCCTTTCAAAAATAACTTAATTTGGAGAAACCCTAATTTTGAAAACCTAAAGTGTTCTTAACAAAAAATTCATTTTTTTTGACTTAGAAACATGCTCATACATAAGCCTTATCATTTCTCTAAGAAAACCCCATTAAAAGCAAAACCCTAATTCTTTTCCTCCAAGAAATCTAAAGAAAAAGAGATATTTCTTGCATGAGAAACTCACCTTTCTTCTTCCCTAAGCCTTTCCCTTTGATTTTTCCTCAAGACCTCACCGGAAACCCGCCGGCCGCCGCTTGTAGAGCTTCCGCCGCCCCTCTTCTCCTCTCTCTCTCGCGCTCTCTCGTACTCGGCCGAACGAAATGAACAAGGGACCGAATAAATCGGTCCCTAGGCGGATGAGTGGAGTTAAGGGAGAGGTTTTGTACCAAATTACGCATGTGCCCCTCTACCTCAAAGGTTTCTATTATGTCATGAAGGGCAAAAAGGGAAACTAAGCTAAAATGTTACTTAAACAACTTTCAAACATTTTTAACTCGCAAACTGTGCGGAATTAAATATAGGTTCTTTATACCGTTTCGTTCGAAATTTCGTGTTGAATTTAATAAAATTTATTTCAAAATTTTCCGACAACATTGAAATTTTGCCAAATTTCGTTGCGGCGCATCGAAATGCGTGCAACATGTCCAATTGAAAAGTTTCGGGTTTTACAATTCTCCCCTCCTAATAAAAATTTCGTCCACGAAATTTTATTGAGAAGAAAGACAAACATACCTTATTCGAAGAGATGAGGATAACATTTCCTCATTTCCGATTCTTTCTCCCAGGTAGCATTCTTTTCTGACCCATGCTTCCATAAAACCTTAACAAAAGGTATAGTCCTGCTCCTGAGTTGCCTCACACTAAACTCCAAGATTCGTTCTGGTTTTTCTACATAAGTGAGATCTGGCTGTATGTCCACATCTTCAGTTATGATCTTAACAGGATCATCAGATATAAACCTTCTCAATGAAGAAACATGAAATACATTGTGTACAACATAAGAAGCTGGTAAAGCCAATTTATAGGCCACCTTCCCTATCCTTTCCACTATCTCAAAAGGACCAATGTAGCGAGGATTGAGCTTGCCAACCTTGCCAAAACGAAGCACACCTTTCATAGGCCTTATTTTTATGAAAACAAAATCTCCTACATTGAACTCCACAGAACGGTGCTTAGCATCATAATATTTCTTCTGCCTATCTTGTACTGTTAGCAACCTATCTCTAATCATTTTGATCTTGCTTGTAGCATCATCAACGAAATCTGATCCAATTACTTTCCTCTCACCTGCCTCTGCCCAACAAAGAGGTGTTCTGCATTTTCTTCCATAGAGGGCTTCATAAGGGGCCATTCCTATGCTGGCTTGGTAACTATTGTTGTAGGCAAACTCTATCAAAGGAGTATGAGATTCCCAACTTCCCCCAAAGTCAAGAACACACAGCCTTAGCAAATCTTCAAGAGTTTGAATTGTCCTTTCAGTTTGTCCATCGATTTGAGGATGAAAAGCAGTACTGAAAGTCAATTTGGTGCCCATAGCCTCTTGAACTTTTCTCCAAAGTCTAGAAGTGAATCTACCATCACGATCAGATACAATAGACTTAGGGACACCATGCAAACGAACAATCTCAGCCACATACAACATTGCTAATTTCTCCACTGAGTTAGTCAGACGGATAGGCAAAAAGTGAGCAGATTTTGTAAGCCTATCAATAATAACCCAAATAGTATCATGACCCTGTCGAGATCTGGGTAACCCTGACACAAAATCCATAGTAATGTCATCCCACTTCCACTCTGGAATAGGTAAGGGTTGAAGTAATCCACTTGGCTTTTGATGTTCAGCTTTAACTAACTGACAAGTAGGACCAAAACAAACGTGGCTAACGCCACCCTTCGTTCAGCAGGACAGTGCATTCCTTCTAAAATTTTCTCCACTCTCATAAGCCAGTTTTCAGCATCAACTGGCTCTCCTGCTCCCTTAAAAAGAGGTGGTCGCATGTCCTGAAAGATTTTCAAATGCTTCTACAGATGGCTCTCCTCTAGATGTCTCGCCCCTGGATGGCTCTCCCCTGGAACTAGCTTGTGAAGCTTGATCTTCACCATTTTCTTATTACAATCTATGGAGGTGAACTGGTTAGACATCCAATCCATCCCTATAATCACATCAAATTCCTTAAGTGGTAACAAAATCAATTCCACTTCAAAATTCCTCTCACAAAAAGAAAGTGTAGTTGAACACACACTTGAGGCAGTCATATTAGATCCATCAGAAGGCAGAGGCGATGGATGGAGCTACTTCATGATTATGATCTTGTAAAACGATGGATGGAACCCTTCATGACATAATAGAAACCTTTGAGGTAGAGGGGCACATGCGTAATTTGGTACAAAACCTCTCCCTTAACTCCACTCATCCGCCTAGGGACCGATTTATTTGGTCCCTTGTTCATTTCGTTCGGCCGAGTACGAGAGAGCGCGAGAGAGAGAGGAGAAGAGGGGCGGCGGAAGCTCTACAAGCGGCGGCCGGCGGGTTTCCGGTGAGGTCTTGAGGAGAAATCAATGGGAAAGGCTTAGGGAAGAAGAAAGGTGAGTTTCTCATGCAAGAAATATCTCTTTTTCTTTAGATTTCTTGGAGGAAAAGAATTAGGGTTTTGCTTTTAATGGGGTTTTCTTAGAGAAATGATAAGGCTTATGTATGAGCATGTTTCTAAGTCAAAAAAATGAATTTTTTGTTAAGAACACTTTAGGTTTTCAAAATTAGGGTTTCTCCAAATTAAGTTATTTTTGAAAGGAATGTTAGAAGAACATAGGGGAAGGAGCTTTATATAGGAAAATGCAATTTTAACCAAAAATTTTGAGTTTTCTAAATTAGGGCTTTTCCAAATCTTTTATGTTTAAGTTTGCATGTTCATTAATTTTGTTCCTAGTAGACTTAGAAAGTCTCTAATGATGAGAAAATGAAAATTTGGAAAAGAAAATAATTTTTCTAATTTTCATATTATTTTAATCCGAAAAATTATAATTAGGGTTAGTATGATAGATGTTAGGAGATGTGATTTAAATGTCATGTGCACAAATATGAACATTTTTGCATTTCAAAATATTGGATTTTTATATTAATCCGAAAATTTTAAAATTAATTAAGGGAAAATGTTAAAATTGTGCTAAGTTATGTTATAAGAGAGAACTATTATAGAATTTGGAAATTTACAAATAACTTATGTTGTAAATTTTTGGATTTGAAAGGAGGGATTAAGGAAAAGGTGGTGAAGACTTGCAAAAGCACAAATTGAGGTAGGAACCTCTTTCCTACATGGTCATATTTCTTTATGTTCTTAACCCTTCTATGTTGACAAATAGCTTACGTTGGCAATTATCTTATGGTGGCAAATATCTTACATAAATGGGAAATGTTGGCAATTAGCTTATGTTGGCAATTATCTTATGTTGGCAATTAGCTTATGTTGGCAATTATCTTATGTTGGCAATTATCTTATGTTGACAATTATCTTACTTAAATGGGAAATGTTAGCAAATAAGCTTTGTATCACACTTTAAGTTCATTTTTCTTTTTTCATATTCATGATGAGTAAACGTTTCATATTCATTATGGCTTGTGTATGTTGATTTCGGAGTACCAAATATGGTGCGAAAGCACAAACTTATATGGGAACAATATGGCCCTTTTTGGGGCAAAAGAGAAAAAGAAATAAGTGGCCAAAAGATGATGTGTACCTGATCAGTACACCTCTGGTACTCTGGTACGGTTGTATAATTATTTATAACATTGATACATTTACATTCATTGAGACATTCACATTCAAATACCGATGTGGCATTGAGACATTGAGGCATTTACACATGGAAATGACATTGTGGCATTTTAAACTTTGAAATGACATTGTGGCAAACAAAACTTATGACATGGAAATGTGGCATGGCATTGAAACACCGATGTGGCATTGAGAATTATATGTGGCATTGAGAAAAGTTTAGCTATTTAGATGTGAAACCTCTTATGTGGCATTGATATGAAACAACTATATGACATGATGGCACTTAAGTTTGAGGCATTTAATGTGAAGTATTCCAATGTAAATGTATTTTAAAGATATATGAAAATGTTAGGATTGAGCTTTCCTATTGAGCTTTGGCTCACTCCCTTGTGTTGGGATACTTTTCAGGAGAACCTGTTCTTAAGTGATGGATGATCGACCTTGGTACATATACAGTCGTAGAGGACCGGATGACATGTTCCTCTTTTGTTTTCTTAGTTTTGATATTTTGGGTGGTTTGGCATGTTTATTAAGTTTTGTAACCACCTTTGTACATGTGCAATACTATGAAATGATATGAAATTTATGTTGTATGTTCGGAGAAAAATGTAGAGGCGCTTTTAGTGTATTATAAAGTCTCTTAGAGTTATTCAATGCATGTTTTCAGATAAATTGAAAGGTTACAAATGTCCGATTTCGTTCCCGCCTCGTTTATACGAGCTAACCGGGCCGGGTCGTGACAATAGGAGATGATGAAACATGCATGCTCTCTATTTAGAGGTGTACTCGGCATCAACTTTGTTGTCTTAGTTTGCATACCTCAAAGCATTTTTCCTATGCTATCACCCTTGAATGTGGCTATAAATCAACTGGTATTATGTTAACAGCCCCTCCACAATGTCAAAATGGCATGAAATAGCTTTATCTCTCCTTGGTAAGTTGGGTGTATCTCCCTTATTTTTCATCGGAATCACATGAATTTTGATTTGTTGGATTTTTAAGCTCCATCCTCTACCACTTTCATGATCACCGCTTTGATTAATTTCGATCTCAGAGGTGCAAATCATCCATAAATTAAAAGCTCACACAATATCTTTTTGGTAGTTTGGATAATCTCCCTCATCTTTTACTGTAGTGACATAATTTTTAATTTGATAGATTCATAGCTCAATTTTTTATAATGTTCATATTCATCATTTTGGTTGTTTCAAATCTCATGAGGCTTGTATTACTCACAAAATGAGACAAAATAATTACGGAATATCTTAAAACACCTTGATAATTTGTAAATTACTTTCTCATCTTTTATGGAAATTATGTTCGTAACTCAATCCTCAATTCCATGTTCACCATTTTCATGGAGGCCAACTTCATGTACTTTGAATGACTCACAACTCAAGAAGCCAAAATCTCTTTGACATTTCTTAGTAATATATGCATCTTTCTCCCATCTTTTGTCAAAGTGAGTCCTCTCAATGACCTCCTTTTAAGATTAATTTACTTTTACAAGAAGAAAACTTTCTTTCAACTTTATTTATGTCCAAAATTCTTGTTGTAAAGTTTTAGAACAAAGAGGACAACTCAAGGGGATAGAGTCAAATGAGCAGCCCATGGCATTGGCAATTTATCCATATTTATCTTTATAGCTACCAAAGATAAAATAGAAGATTTTGAAAATTTAATCTTTAGAGAAGAAATATTTTCAAAGAGAGGAAGAATAATTTTAAGAGCTTTGGTATGAAAATGTGATGCACCACATACAAACATATATATATCACTTGCAAATTGAATGTTAAGTAATGACAATTTCCCTTTTGTCAAAATTAAAACCTTGATTCAACCATCTTTAGATGCATCTTTAAGCATCTTATGAAGGGCATCCTCAATAATAAGCAAGAAAGAGAATATGATCAAAATGGTCTCATAACTTTTTATGAAGGACCGAAATGATCTCTAATTATATTAAATGATCATTTTGGTTTGTCAAGTTTTTAAAAAGGAATCAAAATAGTCTTATAGTTGGATTATTTTGGTTCCTCTTTTTGAGGGATCAAAATGGTCCTTTAATATAGTTGGAGATTATTTTGATCTTTCATAAATAGTCAAGGAACCATTTTGATCTTTTTTCTCACTTAAAAAAAGGATCACCATGCCTTTGTCCTTTGTAATATTTAAATTGATTTTTACGCTTTCCATTAACAAGAGCTTAGAATTTGCATGCATTAAGATTTCCATATTCAAAAAATGAACTTTAGAGGGACAAATTTCCCCATCAGACTTTTTAAAATAAATTCCCATTTGCAATTGTTGAAAGAATATTTTTGAAATAAATGTTGAAAATGAATGAATCTTTCTTATGAGTCCACTTAGGAAGGAAGTTCTTGACCTTATTATTCAAAGTTTGATGAAAAATTTGAATGTTCCTTTTTGAAGATTGATAGTCCCAAATAATTTGTGATTATTGCAAACATCTTTTCTAGATCACGACAAATAATAACAGAGCTTAAGCTCGTAAATGATGCCTTATCTAAAAGTTATCTTCAAATACACTCCTAAGCTTAGTATGTTTTTTGAAAGAATATGTTGGAAAAATCATTTCGATGTGAAGATTTTGAAACACCAAGGGCAACTTTAACTTCATCTAAGGAAAAAAAAGGCCGAATCCATATTTAAAATAAGAGATGGAGCATCTATAGGGTAAAGCTTGCGTAAATCTAAAGACTACTTGGCAGGAGCATTGGTTTTGAATTGATTTCCAAAATAGTCCATACAAGTAGGAAGCTAGTTCTTTTGTTTTATTATATAATTTTCGTCTATCTAGATTTGATGGACGAAGTTTCTTTTTTTTTCTCATTTGGCAATTCTATAAAGACAACAATAGTTGCTATCCTCTTTAGAAAATCATTTGACTTTGGATTGTTGTTGCATATAGATTTCTTCCTCCTTAAAATTTGTTGTATGGCCACTTTCTACCATTATCATAATCTTAATTTCTTGCATGGAACTTGAACCCAATTCAACTTTGACTTCAATTTGATGGAGTTTATCAATTATAGAAATATTTTTTCTCTTGTTTGATGATTTGTTTATGCCTAATACATGACTTCAGACACCTTCTAGTGAGAACTCCCCCACCAAATAGATATCTTTAAACTCCTCGACATAGAACCAATGATTGTCCAATTTAAATGTGACATTTATTTATTGGACTAATGTTAGAATAATAGATAACCAAGCAACGTTCAAAGAAGAATCATTTGGTAGCTTTTTGACCACCATTAGAGAACTAGAGAAAATAACAGCATAAAAGAAGAATAAAAAATTAATTAAATTTAGAAGAAAAATATCTCTCTTTTGGTGTACTACATGACTGATCTCCCATTCATTGGAGGATAAATTTGATTGAATAATTTGACATAGTCGATGAAGAAGTCTGATGGCTATTTAGAGCTATTAGAGGATCTTTCATTTGATGCCAACATATCATTGAATCCCTATAAAGAATCCACTTCAAAGTTCACTTAGTTCCGAGGTTGAAGAGTTTACTCTAGAAAAAAGTTTGTCACAATATTTAGTATGGGCATAGGCACTTGTAATAATGAAATTCAGGTTCCTTGAGAAAGTGAATATGAATGGAGTATATTCTAACCGTAGAGTGAGGAGTTAGAGTTCTGATACGCCTTGGAAGTAAAAACAACAAATAAAAGAGAAGAACAACGTAGGGACTCGAAGATAGGGTTGATTTTCTTATTTCTCCTTCAGTAATAAAGCAAGATATAATTGATCTACTATTTGAGAGGTAGATCAGCTCTCCCACAAATTCTAGATGCCGCTAGGAACTTACAACAAACACTGGGAAAATAAATTCAGCCATATCATGCCTAAATCATAGACAAACTCCCCCCTTAAATAACCCTCGAATACAATACCACAATTAGAGCCTTCCTAATCACCATAAACATAATTTAGGAAACCTTTTTAAATAAATAGAATATTCCTAATCAAGATAAACATAATATAAGAAACTTTCCTAAATAATTGAACATGATTTATGAAACATTCATAAACAATTAAACATGAATTATGAAACCTTCCTAAACAATTAAATACTTCATAAATAGCATAAACACAATTAGAAAACTTTCCCAAACAACTCCCTCCTTGATTAGGAACATTTATAAATAATTTTTCTTAATTAGGAACTTTCCTAAACAACTCCCTCTTGATTTGGAACATTTCTAAACAGCTCCCCCTTCCTGGCTGTGCGCCCCCCCGCCCCCCCCCACCCACACACAGACACACAAAAAAGCACCACGTCCTCAAGATGGAACGGAGGAAACTGCTACTAAAAAATATTTTCATTGCTGAGTTTTCACATGCACTGCTGTTATAATTGAAATAAAACCAATTCCATAATTTGCTATATACTGATTTGCCTTTAAATATATGTTCCAGAAATAATCTTTAGAAGCTTCATCACCAACTAAACGAGCCAAGGCTGAAGTAGCCTGTAAAGCAGCCACCCAAAGACCTCCAGTATATGCATTCACCCAAAAAGCTGACCACATATCATATGTTTGATCAGGGCCATCACCATTTTCAATCATTCCATCTCCATCTTTGTCAAACTGATCCATATAAGCCATTACAATTTAAACAGAAGGCCAAACGGCATGGGCAAAAGATTTGTCACTTGTAGCCATCATAGCTCTATACACTTGAAGAACAAATTTTGGATTAAGATCTTTCCATTTATTCGAGTCATGGAGGTTATAAGAATTTATCTCAAACCATGGATCATTTTGTCCAAGATCATGAGGAACTGCTCCAAAAACCTTTCGTGGAACCTTCTTGTGACCATGAATGGGTTTGATCTTCTCAAGGTCATGCATTAGCACTGTCATAGTAACTTTGGATACTTAACTCAAGTTTTGGAAATAGCATAAGGAGAGAGAAAGACGAGTAAAAATGAACATCGTAAGTGTTGAACATATGATACTTGCTTCCTTCGAGATACAAAAATTACCTAACATTTTCTTCTCCCTCGAGAAGCATTGATGTACCCAACGCAACCTTTAACACCATAGGAGGCTGCAAAACCTCCAACAATGAAGTCATCTTGCTGAGAATAATAGTGGTGGTGTTGTTTACTATGTTATCAATCTTGATTTTCTTATTTAAGCTTGAAGGGTCAATATGGAATTTCCTTTCTTCAATGCTGACTAGATTCATTATAGAAAAAAAAAAAAGATTCAGTATAGAAGGCAATCCATTAGTCCGAATTGCTCTACCAGCATTGAGATAGTAGAGTTGATTGAAAAGAGTAGCTGGGTACCAAGAAGGAAGACTCTTATCCTGTAATATGGGTGTTTGCTAATCTTCAATCTGTGCCTCCTAATTGCCATGCTCAATAATGGCATCATGCACAAGATTTGCAGCAACATCTTCATCAGTACCATAAAATCTGGCGTAATGCCTATGATGGGTTCTTCCATTGGTAAATTTTATTTGCGGACATGCCCATGACAAAGTAAATGTAACACTACGAACTGCTTGGGCAGGAATAGTCATCGAAGCTGCAACAGTTGCTCCAATGGATGATCTAGGATCTGAAGGTTTTGGTGTTTCATTTCCATTTAGCTCATCAAAAGACCCATGCTTTATAATTTCATCCCACATATCCCTTGTTGTAAAACCTTGTGCATTTTCAGATATTATGAAACAAGGGCATTCAAAAACATGAACATCAGGTGTCTCTTAACAACTCCTTGTGAATGTCACTGGAGGTCGTTCATTTGCCGTTTTGTGGTGTGTTGTAAAAGTACTCCACAGGTACCATCTTGTAGAATTATTCTGGAGTCGGAATGATTCCCAGAAACTTCAGAGCTCCCACCTATAGAGTTAGCCCATGTAAAAAGTAGAGTGATTTCTATTGGTGCCTTTCTCGAATTGAATAAAGTGAATGTAAAAACTGCAACTGGATAGCTACTTTGTTGATAGTTATGGGGTATGACGGGTGAAATTTGCCGGCACATTGTTTTGAGGTCAGGGCCAAGTTCACCATCATAGACAGTCCATGATCTTGGATATAAAGCATGATAAGTAAATTTTTCCCCACTGAGGTTCCAATCCCAAGATTCAATACCAGGATTTCTACTCCCTTTAGGAATTTGTGCAATTCTTGGAGACAATACAGTAGAATATCTCTTGCCACCATGTCATGAAATGGAAACCTCTACAAATCCATCACCATTAGTAGAAGCTTCAATTCTGGGCTGAAAAAAAAAATTCCTGACAATACCACTCTATAGAGGAGCATCGATATCATCCTGAAGAAGCCCATTCTTCTTCAAAATTTTGATGAATAGCGTTTTCTCAAAAGAATTGTTGTAAAGTAAGAAGAACCGACATCTAATTCTTGGATCCTTAGCTCTTAGGCCCAACATATATTATCTCTCCACCTTCTGAAATACCTCTTGGCAAAGTACCAAAGAATACTTGCTTGAATTTGCACAGTAACCATATATAAGCTCAAGATATTTTTTGCCCCATTCTTCCAATATAGTTGTTGAGAAGTTCCTATCTTCTTCTTCTTCCAAACTTTGCATCTCCACCAAAACTTCCTCTCCTTCACCCTTTCCCCTCCTTAGAAGCGGCTCAAAAGGTGGCTTCTCCTCTTCTTCCCCCAAAATTTTCACATCCCGATCCTCTCTCATCGAACTCCTCTCGTCAATCTCCTTTCCCTTAGATTAGGCCAAGGGAATGGTCAAATCTTGGTTAGGTTTAGCAATTGGAACTGCCAGTGGAGTTTTGGATTGCATCTCCATGAGCTTCCTTAACATTTCTGCCACCCTTCCCAATCGGTTTTCCATAGATGAAAACCTTCATTCTATGGTTGAGAACTTCTTCACCTCGGATTTGATTTGCTCCATCTAACTTCCCAACACCTCCACATTCTTTACTGTCATAGGTCCCAAAAAAGTGTTCTTATACCAATTTGATACGCCTTGGAAGTAAAAACAACAAATAAAAGTAAAGAATAACATAGGAACACAAAGATATGGCTGATTTTCTTATTTCTCCTTCAATAATAAAGCAAGATACAATTGATCTATTATTTGAGAGGTAGATGAGCTCTCCCACAAACCCTATATGCCGCTAGGAACTCACAACAAACACTAGGAAAATAAACTCAGCCATATCATGCCTAAACCATAGACAAACTCTCCTTTAAATAGCCCTAGAATACAATAACACAATTAGAACATTCCTAATCAGCATAAATATAATTTAGGAAACATTTTTAAATAAATAGAACCTTCCTAATCAACATAAACATAATTTTGGAAACCTTCCTAAATAATTAAACATAATTTATTAAACTTTCCTAAATAATTAATCATTAATTAGAAAACCTTCCTAAACAATTAAATACTCCCTAAATAGCATAAACACAATTAGGAAACTTTCCTAAACAACTCCCCCTTTGATTAGTTCCATTAATTAGGAACTTTTTTAAACAACTCCTGTTGATTAGGAACCTTCCTAAATAGCTTCCCTTTCTTGGATGCGGGCCCCCAGCGTATCAAGTTCTCTATAAAAGAATATTGCCACATTTTTATTTGTCTCCGAGGATTGCTTTGAGAATACTAGGTGATGGATCATTTAGATTTGTTTCTTGCAAACAAGTAATATCAGGACGTTCCCTAGGTATCTCTTATTTCGCCATAGTCATCTCATAACAGAGCCCAAATTGCAGTTGTTCCAAATTTTGTTTTTGATAGTGCTTGATTGTAAATGTTAGGGAATCTCTTATTTCGCCATAGTCATCTCATAACAGAGCCCAAATTGCAGTTGTTCCAAATTTTGTTTTTGATAGTGCTTGATTGTAAATGTCATGAATATTATCAAGCAAATACCGGTTAAGGAACTAATAAATAGGCATATGAAGTTTATTTCATCATAATCCGTATAACAATGTTTATTAGATTTGATTGTGGCTTCTCAACGAGGTAATTAATAGTTCATGAAAAAATCAAATAGTCTATCACATTTCTCTAATTTAGTCCATTGACTATACAAAATTAATCCCGAATGGCCCCTTAGGGACTAAATTCGAGTCATTCTTGTCTATTCGAGGGGCTAAATCGGGATCAATTTTTTATCCCAATTTCCAATTGTTTCTAAGGGACCATTTGGATCAATTTTGTGCAAGTGATGCACTATATTGGAGAAATATAATATTTTAGGATTAAATTAGCCACATAAAAATAGTCGAGGGACTATTTTATTTTGAGCTTTTTCTTTATTTTTTTTTTGAATGTTCTCTAAAATTTCTTTAGCTGAGTAGAATTGCACATATTGACATATTAAGGCTAATAAACTGTTGTTCTTCATTTTGGTGACAAAAATTAATCTTCTGCTTAGGCACTGAAAATTGATCGTCTGCTGTTTAAACATCGTAATCTTGAACACCCTTTGTTATATGCTAAGGTGTCTATTTTGTTCATATATATGTGGAGCAGGTTGCAGCAGTTGTCTTTGAAGAGGATTTGAAGAGACTATACGTGACAATGAAAGAAGGATTCCCTTTGGAATATATTGTAAGTCTAAAATTGGTCTTATTAGCTCATTGGTAAAGAGATTTCTGCTTCAATACGCATTTTTAGCTCTCATGTAGTTAATTCGGGATGGTTTGTTTTTAGGTGGATATTCCGCTGGACCCTTTTATGTTTGAGGTTATCTCAAGTTCGGGTGCTGATGTGGATCTCCTTCAGAAAAAGCAAATCCATTATTTTCTGAAAGTTGTGATTGCTTTAGCGCCAGGATTAATTATTTTGTACCTTATAAGAGAGTCGGTGATGCTATTACATATCACGTCTAAGCGTTATCTATACAAAAAATATAACCAACTTTTTGATATGGCATATACAGAGAACTTCATTCTGGTAGGTTTCATGAAAGCAACCGTGATTGTTTCTTCTATAGTAATATTTAGTTCTTGCAATTAGATGCCAATGAATTCAGCTCCCTCATATTGGCAAACACTAATAGATACTGTTTCCTTCCAGCCAGTAGAAAGTTCAGAGGAGGTGAAATCAATGTATAATGAGGTGATATTAGGAGGTGATGTTTGGGATCTTCTGGATGAGATAATGATATATATGAACAATCCCATGCAATACTACGAAAAAAAAGTTCCATTTGTTCGAGTAATCCATTTCAACTCATCTTTTTGTTTTTGTGACAAATTCATCTTTTATTTCTTATGCTTTTGTGTGACCAATGCTGCCTGTTATGTGTGCTAGGGTTTACTTCTTTCTGGACCACCTGGGACAGGTAAAACACTTTTTGCTCGGACGCTTGCCAAGGAAAGCGGACTGCCATTTGTTTTTGCGTCTGGTGCTGAATTTGCTGATAGTGAAAAAAGTGGTGCAGCAAGAATTAATCAACTATTTTCCATAGCCAAAAGAAATGTATGTTTAATTAAATTTTTTTTTTTTTACTACCTGCGTCGTCTTGCTCTTGATTTCAAGGCATAGTTAACTTCAAGGGATGTAGAGGGCTTGGTAAAGACCAAGCACTAGCTGTACCACATGATTGGAAAAACTGGAGGGGAGGTTTCAAAGGAAGAAATCACTTGAACATGATTTAGGCAATGACCATCCAGATTGCTTTTTTCCTGTGGTTGCATTGTCAAGGAGTTTTTCAACGCAGGAATTGCTGTAGTTGGACAGGCAGGCATTGATATGTTTTATATATTGCATGTGGAGTGTATTTTATGCTTGCAAAATGGTCTTTTTCAAGTGATATCCTACAAGAGCTGCATTTTAACGTTAAACTTTGTGTTAGTATAGTACTATCAAACTCTTAACCTTTTTGGTAATATCTGTCTCAATTAACTAATATTCTGCCAGGCTCCTTCATTTGTTTTTGTGGATGAGATTGATGCTATTGCGGGCCGACATGCTAGAAAAGATCCTAGAAGACGGGCTACATTTGAAGCCCTAATTACGCAGCTTGATGGAGGGTATGTCTAATCAATATTTCCTGTCTTTATTTTTTTATTTAATTCTTCATTAGTAGCTATGAACTCTTTTGTGGGAGATTTTTGCAAGAGTGTTAAAATAGGATTTATCACTAAACATGCAAACTTCATAGTTTTTGGATGAATATTGTCATGTAGGAATCAAGGCATTTTGTCTTAGCAATTTTGAACTCCATTTATATATGATTAGGATTAAGGGGTTTTTATGAAATTTCAAGTACCATGGATGTCTACCGTATTGATGGCATGTAGAGGTTTATTTAGGTGGTTGGTGACAAACAAAACAACTTGCTTAGATTGCTTGCTCTCACTAAGAGGTTTCCCCACATTATAAATGAATGAGGAGGTATGCTATAAGAAAATATTTGAGTAATTTCTTCAATCAAATCTAACATAACAAGAAATTTATTATTGTATTTCTCAAGTTTAAAAGGGAGAAATCAGGAATCAAGGTATTTTGTCTTAGCGAGTCGAGGCGCAAGTCTCGAGATGGATCGAGGTGTAAGCCTTGAAACAAAAAGATAAAAACTTATACAATTATAAATCATTCATAAAAATGATGAAAATAAATTAAACCATTAACATATTTACTTGATTCATCATCATAAAGAAAAATCCCAAATCTCAATATTAAATATTATTATAAAACAAAAGATTGAAACAAAATTCAAGATAAACAATCACTTAAAACCTAAATACATCATGAGGATTATTATCCATGATGGCCTCATCCTCACTTTCATATTCTTCATATGAGACTTCATATGTAATAATTATATCATTCTTGAATTCTATCTCATTGTCATCTTTAAATTTTTTTAATTACAAAATAATTTTCTTACTCAATATATTTATTGACATTGGTTTCAACATTGGTTTCAATATAATATAAAGTAGCAAATTAATAATACAATAAAATAATTCATTGTGCTTAAGTCACCTTTTGATTTTTTTGAAGCATTAACCCCACTGTGCTTTTCTTTTAAATGATTGTGAAGTAGAAGTTATTACTGATTCAGCATCCATTTAATATTAGTATTGATATCTTCATTCTATTCATTATTAAAGTTCATTTTTCCATCTTCATCTTCAGATCTTTCATTAGAGAGAGTCGCCTTAGATGGTTTAGTCACATAAAACGGCAGCCTTTCAATGGCCCGGTCAGGAGAATAGATGTATTAGATTTGATTTATGTTAAGAAATGTAGAGCTAGACCTAAAAAGACTTGGTTAGAAAATATTAGAAATGATATTTTCTTATTAGATTTAAATGAGAATTTGACTCTTAACATGACACAATGGAGAAAAAAGATTCATGTAGTTGGCTCCGCATAGTGGATTAAAGGATTTTTATTGTTATTGTTGTATCCATTCTTCATCAGATAGTATGCTATCAACAACCAAATGATACATTTCATCATCACCAATTATTTGCCTCTATAATTTGAGATCTGTATCTTTCAATTTTTGTTAAATATAACATAAACTAACTTGTTCATTCGACTTATCGTTAATCGATTTCTTTTCATTGTATAATAAAATAAAATATGTGCTAATAATAATATATAATAAAAATTTATTAAATTTAACCTGAATGAGGCGTCGCCTCAATGCGCCTAGTGGCGTAAGCCTCATTGGCCACAGTGAGGCTTTAAGCCTTGAGGTGCTCATTATGTGCTTAAATTCAAGGCGCTCCTTGAGACATGCGCCTTAAATGATTTTTTAAATCTCAGTATTCCTAAAAAGATAAATATTGACAACTATATTAATTAATTACACATTTATGGTAAAAAAAAATTTACACATTTATGGTTATAATCAAAAGGAAAATTAATGGTAAGTTATTATGGCATATCTTGCTGCTATCTTCCCCCCAAATTAATATTGATTTTTTCAGAAGCATCAATTTTCCTACAAAGAAATGATGTCGTTATCATGTCAAGACCTACGGAAATATCTTCACATTCTAAAGGTATATATAAAAGTGAGGAAGAGGAATAATACAAGTGTCAAATGCTTATTGAATCGTGTGACTGTCAATTTTAATTTTTTGTGTGCATTTATAATAAAGCATGAATGGCAACATTTTGAATGGCACTGAAATTGTATGCATCGAGGAGGGTGGTATTATTTTGAGAAAAATCAAGTTCAGATGGAAGTTTAAGGAACTAGATAATCTTTGAACAGGTGGCAGGCAAAGTGCAATGTTCAGATTTAGTATATGATATAGGCATATAAGTTAGCTTCTTTCTTTTTCGTGAGATCAAGGTGTCCCAAGAAATATGCATTTTCCTGTGAGTGACAATTGGTTATTAGGGCAGCCTGCTCGATTAGCATCAACATACGTTATAAGATAAAGAGAAGAACCAGTTGGAAATAACAGATGTCCCGATATGATATTGAATGATTCAATGATCAACAACTAAATGCAAATGATGAGGATTTTTGCATAAATTGACTAACTTGCTAAATCACGAAGGAAATGTTAAGTCGAGTAATTGTTTAGTAATTTAAGCTCTCTATCAATTGTTGAAATATAATGGGATCAAGGAGATGATAACCTTCTCAGTACAATATCTTATATTTACTTTTAGTGGCTATTTGTAGGGGAAATATTTTGGAGGTCAACAAATATAATTAGATCCTATGTGTATTTCTTTTGGGTTACGAAAATACCAAAGGGATTAATGTGAACTTCCAAAACTAGGAAGTAGGTAAAGATCACGAAGATTCTTCATGTCAAATTTTGCTTGAAGATGTTGTAAATGACTAAGAAGAGCTAAATATGTCCCAATAATAACAATGTCATCAATAGAAACAAGGAGAAGAGCAATACCACTGGATGTCTTGCAAATAAATGATAGAGTTATATTTATTCTGTTTAAGGGAGAAATGAAATAAGATTGATTGAAATTTATCAAATCACGGGGCCTTATTTCAATCAATATATAAAGCACTTTAGTTTGCATATATTTGAAGGAGAGGAGACAAAAAATTTTGGTGGAAGAATCATATATCTCCTTCTTGAGATCACCTTAAAAAAAGGCATTTTACTGTTCATTTGGTGGAGTGGCCATCCTTATGCATAGTAATAGAGATAATCGTTTGTATCATACCATTGGAGCAAAATGTTTCTGCATAATCATCCCCATAACAAGGGTCTGATAGATATCCTAAGTACCATCAAAGGGAAGCTTGATTAAGTTAACCCATTTGCATCCATAGACTTCAATATTTTGAGGACAATGAATAATCTCCCATGTATGTTACTTCAATAGCTTTAAATTCCTCAACTAAAAAATATTATTTGGCTCTAGACTACTTCTAACATTAATCATATTATGCATATTATGTTATAGCACTTTCATCTTGCAAGTAACATTAATCATATTTTGGTATTGTTTTGAGAATAATAATATGCTAATAAAAATAGGTTATCTGGCATTAAAAATAATACGCATATTATGTTTTACTACTATAGCCAAATAAATTAATCATATGTACTAGCCAGATAATATGCTAAATCTTCCGCATGTCCTACTTCTAACATTAATCTTAAAAATAATAGTGCTAAAACTTCAAAAATTTAAAATTCTTCAGTTATAGACTACTTCTAACACTAATCATATTTACTAGCCTCAAAAAAATATGAAGGAATGAGAATCGAAGCCAATGTAGTTTGGAAGACGTGTTATTTTTGAGGATGAGAAATTTAGGAAGACAATTTAGGAGCGGTGACCAAATTCCAGCTAGTGGGTTTATGCAGCAGAACCGTTTGTACAAGCTTGATTCACAGGTTTGGCTTAAGAATGATAAAGTTATGCATTTTCTTTCATATACCAATTCGGGTTTGAGTTATTCAGGATTATAATTTAATTCATGAATGTTTGCTAGAGGTTCAACATGGGTAGGATAGAAAAGTTGATATTCAAAGAAAACGATGAGATGATATATGTGAAATCCTTTGGAGCATGGATCGCAACAAACATAATCTTGTGAGGAGTGCAGTAGACCATAAAAGCACATTTAATATATTGAGTAAAGGGTTTATGATGCTTATGGACTGATAGCTAAACAAAATAAGCTCAACCAAATGTATACATATCATGGTATTTGGGATGCTTACGGAAGAGTCAATATGGAGAGTCAAACTTCATGAGATGAGAAAATAATATATTTATTAAATAGATCGCTATACTAAATATTTAACTTAGAGTTTAGGTCAAATGAAAGATTCTAATAATAATGTTCGAACAATATCTGATAGGTGTCGATTTTTACGTTCAACAATACTAAATTTTTTGAGGTGTAGAAGGATATAATTGCTGAGAAGCAAATATCTTTTTAAGCAAGTCATGACATTCAAGTGTTTATATTCACCCTCATAATTGAATCTTAAAATTTTTGAGCTTTAATGATAGTTGAGTTTCAATATAGGCTGCAAAATTTTGAAAGATAGTTAATACTTCAGATTTCTTATGAACAAAATAAATTTAAATATACTTTGTCTAATCATTAATGATTGTCATAAAATATTTAGAATTTGCATGTAATATAACAAGAGCAATACCCCTTACTTCACTATGAATTAAGTCAAAATATTTTTCTTCTATGAATGCTCACTAATTCAATCGGGAATTTCAACAGTGATACCACTAGTTTCATCTCTTCTATTCACGATTGTCTTAGTGTATGTTGTCAGTGCGCTACTGCTGCACAGTAGATCTTGGAACAAAAGTATTTTGTTAGTGCATTACTAGTCTGCTGTTGAACATAAGTAGCTACCTTTGAAATGTTTCTGCATATCAGGTTGAACCCGTTCTCATGATTTTCTCTCGTAGGAAGGAAAAAACTGGTGTTGATCGCTTTTCACTCAGAGAAGCTGTTATTTTCATATGTGCAACTAATCGTCCAGATGAGTTGGATCCTGACTTCATTCAACCTGGTCGTATTGATCGGCGCTTGTACATTGGTTTGCCTGATGCTAAACAACGGGTGAGAATATTTGGTGTGCATAGTGTAGGAAAAAGGTTGGCGGAAGATGTTGACTTCGGAAAGGCAAGCAATTTAAATATGCAGTACTTATGTAATATTTCTACTTTCAGTCTTTTCAGTTTCCAAAGTGTGTGCTGCACTGAAATACATTCTCCCTTAAAAAGTTATGAGGGTTTCAAATTTAGCACTAAGTCAAATCAAATTCTTCCAGAGGAAGAATTATATTAGCACTATTGTTTTTTTGCATATTCTGTTTTCTAAGGTAGGTTTCAATTATGTTAACAAGAGAGCATGTTAAAACTATGACAGAGGTATGAAAACTTTAAAAGTTGCTCTTTATTCTATTATTTACGATTTGCAAACTGTCACTTGAATGATTGGGATTAGACAAACACAGTTAGTTTTATTTATTTATTTAGCATGGATACCAATACAAGTGGAAGCAACAGTACTTGTTAATCTTGTTTAGTTTCTTGTTAAATTGCTTGTTAATACCTTTCTGAAGCACATATAATGGTGCTCTTAAACTGTAATCTTGATGTAGACAACTTAAAAACAAAAATCAAGAAAGGAGAAATATTACGAAAAGAAAACAAAAGACTCACCTTCCAACTTAAAACCACAATTGGAGAACAAATAGGCTAGAGAATAAGACTTCCACTTCAACTTAGACAGAAAACCGAAGACCAACAAACCTTAGACAAAAGAAAGTTAGCAAAGAACAAATTTAAAATAAAACAACGCTATCCTCAGAACATCCGTCAAGCGGACTCCTCACATGCATCGGGTGTAGGAAATTAAAATGAAAAATGCTTAGCTTGCAAACCAGGGGTCCACCAAGGCATAGGGCCAACGTTCTACCAAACTCCTCCAGCAAATGTCTCCAAAACAGCCCACAAATGTCACCTTAAAACAACCACCAATCCTCCACAAAACAGCCACGATTCACCTCAAAAAAACAGCCCCAAACTTACACCAACCGGAACCAGAAGAAGGATACAGGTGGAGTGGAACTTGCGTAGAGAAGAAGGGGTTAGAAGCCGAGAAGAAGGGAGGAGAAGCTCGCAAGCATTCCTAGAGGAGAAAGAAGATGGAACAAGCTCTCAAGCTTTTTCAAGAAGAAAACCCTCAGGTTTAGTGGCTTTGCCAAACAATTTTCAACCACTTTTTTCTTCCAAAAACATGTTATATAAATAGGCAAACCATAAGGAAACCAAACAGCCATAGCACCTCCATCTAAACCAATTAGATTTAGGGAAATGAAAGACCAAAGGTCACCAAACAGCAGCCATAAATTTCAGCACATGAAACAGGGCAAAAGTCCACAGCAAACCAGCCATAAAGGGCACGGAACAGCCAGCTGGGAAGGAACCGAAGAGGCAAACCAGCAACCAAGGCAGCAGGCACAAGAAGCCCAACAGGTAAGTCCACGGAACCAGCCAGGTGGGAAGGAACCGAAGAGGCAAACCAGCAACCAAGGCAGCAGGCACAAGAAGCCCAACAGGACATATGGGGAAACAGCAAAAACCACCAAAACCAAGGGGGAAGGGAGAAACCGAAGAGACACACAAGTTCCACTCCCCTAAACCTTTTGGAAATAAAAACACACCTTTATGCATTAATGATCCTCCAACAATAATGAGCTACAACCCCAAGTAGGTCAACTTAAGCAAGCTCCAACCCAAACAGCCCAAGCCAAACCGAGAACAACCCAACACCAAACCAACAGCAGCAGCAGCCCAAAGAACCCCAAAACCGGCACACCCAAGGTCAAGCAAGCCAAGCAATTCCTACGCATTGATCACGGGATGCTTTCCATCATTGGATAGCTAAAAAAAAACATAAAATAAAAATAGAAAACACAAATATAACAGTTCATATTACATCAGAACAGAAATTAAGAAAACTAGATGCATCAAATCTCCAAATGCATCTGTTAGCTAGATATGAATATTGAAGAAATGTTTCTCAAGCTAGCTCTGCCTAGTTGGATAAGACAAAGCTGCTGCTGTTGAAGATTATATAAATGTTAAAATAAATGGAATATTGATCAAAACAAGATCTTCTCAAAGTTAGTTTGAGTGGCTTCAAGTGTTTTTTTAACAAACATGGACAAAAGTTTGAACTCTAACGCACCAATAAGAACACGAGGGTGCTTTGGCAAATAGTTTACACATTATTCTTGGCAGTCTAGATAAAGTTGAAATTTCCTTTTTAAAATATTTTCTTTATTATTTTTTAATTAATTAAAAATTAATGAATTAAAATTCAAAATCATCTTGAATATAGCTTATTGCTACAAAAGTGTTGCATTTTTTATTTTGAGTGAGAATATGCTGCAGGGTTAAAAGAAATAGTGGTTTGACATGGTTGAAGACTTCCTAAGGGCATGTTTTGGTTTAAGTCAATAAATTTTGAGCTAAAGACAGATCTAGAATTTCGCAAAAGTAAGAAAGATTCTATATCTCCATCTTTCTTCAGTGTCCTTGTTTTCTTTCTGGTATGAGGTATCATACTGGCATCAATGCTCAGGATTGTGGTGGAAAGAAATGAAATAATTACGGCAATGCCCACTCTTCAGCATTTGCAAATAAAATCCACCTAAAAGTCTTCTTTGTTTGCTTGATTTATGAAATATCTGTTAAGGTGAAGGCAATGATGTGTTCCATCATTCTGGTTCTACCCCTGAGTTCTGAAAGGATAATTGGATTTCAGTTTGGTCTGGAACATGAGACATGAATTGTTTTCCTGGTTCTGTCTCCCAGCTATGTCCATTGTACTTTAGGTCCATTTTTTTCATTGGTTGTTAGAGTACGTTACGGTGAGCCTCTGCCCTATAAATGGCAACTATGTTAAACTTTGTTAATGCTTTGTTAAGTACCTTTTATGGTTCTTTCTGAGGTTACCATCTCATAAGCCCTTGGGTGTAGATAGTGGATTATTATTGGTGTCTCCAATAACTACTTGCAATTGGATGAAGAATTGATGATTGATCCGATTGCCAATAATACTACAAATCTCACTACTTCCAGAATCCTAACCCTAGGATTATTTAGAGGCAATCTTCCAGTACCTTGAAACAGGAAATTTGTCGATATCATCATCCTATGCTTTAAAATTTGCAGATTGTTTATTTCTTGAGCTGGCTGATAGAGATGTAGAGATTCTTTTATACATGTATTTTAAAAGTCTAGAAGTTTACGTGTTATTTTAAATTGAAGTTGCTATGTTTACACTTGGCAAACTTCAAAGTTATGCATTGATTTGATTCATGATTAAGGAAGTCGAATAATCCGATTTTGCCAAGCATTCCTATTAATTGAAGTAAATCAAGAATATACTTCTTTGAGTAGTAATAATATTATGTTTTGATCATGTTATTTTGATGAAAAAAAAAATTTAGAATTTCGAAGTTTTCTACCTTAAATTCTTTTTCCAAAAATTCACTTAATCTAATTAGCTCTTCCTTGAAGTTACCTATCAATATAAGATCATTTATGTGCTCGATCAAAATCACCTTTCCTCATTTAGGTGAGCATTTGATAAGAGATTGTGATCAATCTGACATTGTGTATACCTACACTTTTCAACATATTTAAATAGTATGCCAAACTAGACGTGGGGAGATTATTTAAGGCCGTATAGAGCTTTATGAATATTGTTTGGAATATGTATTCTAGAATGATAAATCCAAAAAGCTGAAATTTACGTGTAAACTCTTTAGAACTCATGAAGTAATAGATTGGATAGGGGAATATAACAAAGGAGATTAACATCATCTATAGATTCATTCTCATTAGTTTGTACTTCATTGATCTTTGAATCATGTTGTGGTTCTTGTGCAAGAAATATGTTGATTCTTCCCTTTCATGGTTTTTCTTTTCCTCATATTATAGCATAAAGCTAATTCTTCATAGATTGGGTGCACTGATAGGGTGATGAGGGAGTTTTTGGTTTTGTGAGGATTTTGTAGGTTAAATGAGAAAATGTTCATTGTCCATGAGTTTGATGAGAGATGATGGTGGATGATGAAATAAGTTTCAAACTTGATTTTTTTTTTTTGAATTTTCTGCACTTGAATTTTGGGTTTTGAGCAATAAGATTGGTGTTCAAGGAAAGTTACATTGATGGAATTGTAAGTTTGGTGAATATCATTTATACCCTTTTTGATTTGGGGAGCATCTAATAATGATACACTTGATAGATTTGGGGTCTACTTTGCTTCAACGTTGAGAATGAAAGATTAATCACCAAAATTTTTTTTGAGGAAGAGAACAAATGATTTTGGGAAATGAATAGTGAAGGGCTTGAATAGTTATTTGAAATTTAAATTCTCTTGAGGACATTTTATTGATGAGATGTTTAGCTATTAGTATAGTTTTCCCTAAATATATTTAGAATCATTGGTGTAGAACATTATTGATCTAGCAACCTTTAAGAAGCATCTAATTTTCCCTTAAGCAACCACAGTTTTTGAGTGATGTTGATGCAAGAACTTTGGTGGATAATCCCTTGGTGTAGGAAATGATTTTTGAAGATCAATTCAAAGTATTCTTTGGCATTGTCGATTTTTATGACTTGAATTTTGTATTGAAATTGAGAATGTACATGGAGTTGAAATGCTTAAAAATTTGTCCTACTTAAGAATTTTCTTTTATTAATAAAAACCCAAGTGAGTCGGGTATAATAATCAATGAAGATAATAAATTGCCTAGCTCCAAAGACTTTTTTAACCCTAGATGGTTCACGCACATCACTGTAGACTAAAGCAAATTATTGAGAATGTTTGTAGGTTTGATAAAGATATGAACTATGAGTGTGTTTAGCTAGATGACAAATTTCTTACTGAAAGTCTTTTGAAAATTTACTGGTGAAAATAGAGCAAATTAGTTTTTGAAGGTAAGTAAAGTTTTGATATCCAAGGCTGTAATATGCCAAAATAAGACATTGTTATCATTATTTGAAGTATGTTTACAATTTTTAGTTGGAGCTATGGTAGATATATGGCCCATTGTTTGAATTTATACCTTATATGATGAATTAGTTTTTAGAAGGTAAGAGTCTTGAATAGATCTATGTATTGCCAATTTTCCTCCCCAAGTTCAAGCTTTAAAACTTGCAACAATTAGGTGAGAAATTAGCAAAATAATTTTTATCTTGATTGAGCTTGTTAATTGATAGTAAGTTGCAGTCTATGTTAGGTATAAAAAGCATAGATTAAAGTAAGATTTTTTTGAGAGATGTCAGGTTTTATTATGACCACTTTTTATTGTCCCACTTTGCACCCACTTTGCAATACGGACATTATAATTTTCATGGATGGGCTAAATTATGGAAGTCATTTCTATCTCCTGTCATATGATCTTAAACTCCCAAGTCTATTATCCAAATAGTAGTTTCCTTCTTGTTTGCACTAAAAGCATCTAAGAATTTACCTTTTTGAGCAACCAAGCCTATTCTAGTGATGTCCTAGAATAAGCTTTTATTTGGAAAATGATTTGCTGGTCAGATGGCTAAAATAGAGTGGAGAGAGTTGTTTAGATTTTTTATTGTTGCTGGTTCTCTTTGGAATTTTATAGTTCAGTATTTCATCATAGATTTTTCATGTTTTGGTTCTGGGTTATCCATTTTGAAGTTGGTTTCAAGCAGTGGTGTTGCTAGCTTCTTGACCACTGGCTTCTCTATGGTAGTCACCACCATCTTCTTTGTAGTAGTTGCCATCGTCTTCTTTCCCAGAGGAGGATCCTTCACATATTTTTTTCGACTTTTGTTGGATGAAGATTGGTTTATAAAAGAGCCAGTTGCATGGAGGTGAGACTTCATATTGAAGGACCTTTTGAGCTTTGATGTCTTTGATACCATCTTGAAAATTAGAATAAGAAGAGAGTAGGTTAGAAAATGGGAAATTACATGACTGGATTTTATTCCCTTGTTCTATTTGAAAAACAAGATAAGAAGTTGCTTATAAATTGTTAGAGAAATAACTATCAAGCAGATAAACAACTTCGGAAAGTAGTCCTAAAAGTACCAGTGTTAGTGAAAGCATGTTGATTCGTGTTCTTTTGGGGAGAAGCACTAAGAAACAACTTGCTTTTTCTATAAAAGCAAGGCAGAGCAGAAATGCAATGTGGAGGCGGTGAAAGCATATACTTTGTTTTCATAGCCCAAAGCACTACTAGCACTAGATTCCAGTTACACATACTCTTCTTTTTCATATAATGTTCCCAGTTTTTTGATTCTTTTCTTTGTTGGTTTATTTCTCAGTTTCTTTTATAGTCACTATTACTTTTTTATATGTAGGCTTTCTTTTTTCATTAGATTATCTACTTCTCCATTTAATTATATAACTTTTGATTTTTACCCTGTTGCTGCGCATTTTGATTTCAAAATTGAGAAGCTAATGCTGGAAAAAAATTTCCTCGTCTTTTGTATTAATTACCGAATCTCATTCGGTATTTGTATTACTTGCTCATTTATTTTTTTTTGCTTTTATTATTTATCTTGCTCTCTGCTAAGTTTACACTTTCATTTTTCTTTCTTATTTTATTTATCATTCCTGTTATTAATGCTCATGCCACTTCATCAGTCAATGTTTTCTCAATATTCATACACACCATGTAGACCTTGTTTTTTGAAATACTTTTGCTACATAATATTTATGATGTTATAAAAGGTGTGCGCTTAATTGAAAACCTTTCTGGTCCGCAGGCTGTTCTTTGAGTAAAATAAAAAATTATTGTTTGCTTTGCCTGTTGCATTATTGATGAAAGACATCTTGAACTTATTTAATCTCAGCTTGTTGCATTATACATGAAAGACATCTTGAACTTTTTTTATCATATGCACTTGTTATGATCTTACTCTCTTCATATTAAGAGTGATTTCATACCTTTCATAATTTTCCACATGACCCTTAGATGCTGCTTTTTTTTCCTAACTTATTCTAATTTGTGGTCCATTTTGTTTGCTTTTAGTTTCATCTTTTCTTGTGATTTGTTGACCAATCTTTGTTTATATTCATCCAGCTTGATAGTTTTTTTTCCATGGCAGCTTGTTTTTCGAACTGTTGGGTATTCTGGTGCGGATATTCGCAATCTAGTCAATGAAGCAGCAATAATGTCTGTAAGTTAAACATAGCTACATGTAATACTTAGAAGTTGTTTATACTTCTGTGGACAGTTTTTTCAGCAACATACCCTTAGTCTGATGGCTTTTTTTATGTTAACAATGTTATCAGTTGTGTGTTTGTTAGCTTTATCATTGTTGGTTTGGTGAGCACATATTTCTTAATATTGTGTTCCTTGTCGAAATCTGGAAGAATGAGTGATTTTTAAGTTGCCTGAGTAACTATATTGTCTTATTTATTTGACATGCAATGAAGTTTCTGCAACGCAAATTGTACTTATTTTGTGTATTCTCTCAGGCTTGAAGATTCTAGCCCTACCCTGTATTTCCTATATATTTTAGTACAGTATATCCATTATTTTATTTTAGGTTATATGTTGGATTCTAACTTGACTTTTACACTTCCTTTCAGACTCAGGTATTTGCACATGTTTGAATAGTTGATAGTTTTTTCCTGCAAGATTAGTTTAGAAGAATGGCAAGTCATTATATAACTGCCATATTCTTGTTTAGTTCTAGTATCTTTGATGCAGGATGCTCTTTCAATAGTGGATTTGGCTAATTCAGTTGATGGAGGTTGGAGGATAGAAAGGGGTGGATAGAAGGGAGAAACATTATGTTCGTAGTTTGGAGAGATTCTCATACATAAATTAGATAAAAGGAGAACACTCAAGTAGGCTTCAAGGATAATTTCATTCATCTTTGAATGCAAGCCGTCATAGAAATATGGTTATAAAGATTTGGATTTTGAAATAAAATCTAACCTTATCTAAAATTAAGTATAATTCTAATGAATATTCAAATTCAAATCTAATAGTATTTAATAAGATAACTCAACCTAATAAATTTAATCTAATAAAAATAAGAAGAAATTCTGCCAAAAATTAAATAAAGTTCTAATAAGGTTTGAAAATGAGCCCGATCTAGCTTCTTGCAGCTCAATTCGACTACTTTTGTTTTACCATGAAAATTGTTTTTTCTGAGCTAAACTAGTTGAGTTATACTACATCATTTCATTCGGCTTGCAAAGAATTTTTGTGTTGACGACTTGTTTGAAGCGGCCAAGGAGGAGAAGGTGACACCACTACATCATTTGATTGAAGATGCAATCATGCATTGTAGGAAATAGTAGTAGGCACTAGGCAGAAGCCTAAAGAGTTCGGATGGACCTGGAAGCTTGGTTATTGAGTGGATTCAGATTTCATGCATTTATGAAATCTTTATAAATGGCAGCAATAATGGACTAGACAGCGATGCTTGTAGTGACAATACAAACTCAATTATGAGTAGGTATGGCTAAAGCAAACTATAATTGGTGTATGTCACATGCGATAGAGACAAGTGAACTAGAGAAGGAATAATTATAAGAAGTTGGAGAAGATCTATTGGAGCCTCTTGTACATTTTAAGGTATTTCAAGGCAAGCATATGTAGAAAATAATGTCTCATGCTTAAAAACTTTCTCAAGCTCATGAATTTCATGAACCATAGGTTCTAGCTTAATCTCTTTTAATATCTCACTCGCTAAAGTTCATTACCAATAAGATGTGTCATCGTAAAGTCCATAATCATAGAGGGAAGATTGATAAAGTTTTGGCATATGTTGTTGAATTGGAAATAATTCTAAGATTTATGTGTTTAAAGTAACATATCAAGCTTATGTAGTGGAGTACGTGTGATTGAAGGAAAAATCCTTTGAAGATGTATATGCAAGTTTACCACTAAATAAATTTGTCGGGGATAAGTTTTGAAACCTTTATTGTTGAGGGGATGGATCATCTTGGTAATAAAGAGAAAATGATTTATGTGATATAGAATGACCATGATCAACGCAGTCATAGTCAAAATTATAATGATATGGCCTCGAAATCGTAGCATGCGAATAAGAACCATAATCATTGTTGCGTATGAGTGAGGATCTCTAATAATAAAGATTGACAACATTAGCACAAATTTTTGAGAGAAAGGTAAAAATAAAGATAATGATGATATTCATAATATGCTAATGTCTGTTGTTATTGGTAATATATTTCATTAAAATTTGAGAGGTAGATGCCATCCTTTGCATGCGCTCTAAAAATTGATGCGAGCGAAGGTGATGAGAAGGACGACCAACAAATACGATGTCGCATATGACGAGTTTGAAACATCTCGACCGCGACTTGAATGATTCCAAAATTGTTCGTTTGCTACATGGATCCCACCAATGCACCTAGGATGTCGAATTTACTGAAGAAAACCCCTTGCAATGCGATTGAGTAACAACGAGCACGACAATGGGCGAGCTCGACATTGGGAATATTCCCGGGAAACATCATCTGATCATGTAACGGACTACGCTGTTGCCTCTGTAATGTCAAATTTACCCAACATACCAATTGAAACGGGCTTCGTTGTTTCATCTAGAACATCGAAAATACTCCGAAATGACAATAATGTTGCCTAGATTGTCGCATGAGAAACGAGAAATTGTATGATTTATGTTTTTTATGTTATTAATTAATTTTATAACAATAATAAAATAATATCTTATTAAATTTTATATATATATATATATATATATATATATATATAATCCTAATCTCATCTTTAACTTGCAGCTGTCCTATCCTCTACCAAAATTAAATCATCTAGCCACCCACGCCTGTATCCGTCCTTGTGCTACACTGGCAACAAGAAATAATAATAATAAAATAAGCTATACTTAACCTAAATGTGCCTCGACTCCCATTTCTTTCTTACGTCTCTCACGCCAACTCCCTCTCTTTTTTCAATCGGCTTTCACACACTCCTCACACGAGGCTGCTCCTCCTAAGTTCCCGATACCCTATTTCCCATTCCCTCCTCATGAATACCTCTCACAAACCCGAGCCCTCCTCCAAACCAATCGACACCACTCTTGTTGTTCCACCCATCGGTTGGTTCACCTGCGTGCACACACTTGCTATCTCCGCCTCTCCCTCCTTCGCACAGAACAACCTGCTTAACCACAACCCCTCTTCCCTATTCACATAACTCCCCTACCACTGTTCTCTTCCCGATGCCTACACTAAGGGTGTAAACGAGTCGAGTCAAGTATCTACCTTATCAAGCTTGGCTTGTTTAACCCTTAATTAGCTTGAGCTTGAGCTCGAGCTCATTTGAGAAGCTCGAGCTCATTTGAGAAGCTCGAGCTCCGCTCGTTTAATTGGCTTGATTCTTTAATTGTAAACCAAATTTTTTTTTTCTAACACTTAATTTAAATTTGTTTTCAATTATGAGAAATAACTTAACTAGACATAAAATGTGCACAACTTTAACTTTTAATTTCCTTAAAAAAAATTGAAGTTGTAGGAGAAATCAATATATAGTGAGCAATCATCTTTCTTTAAAAAATTTTATTTAAAAATTTGATCAATATCAAGTGCAATTTTTATGCAGTTAAGTACAATAAAAACTTGATCAATATAAAAATAGAGCATTCATATCAATGTTAGACCAAATTGTATATCATCACATCATTACAAAAAAAGTAATTGGAATTGTACAACCAATTAAGAAGTTCCATGATAGAGCATAAGTAAAAACGCAACAAAAGATATAACTATTTAGCTTAAAAACCTTCCAGCATAAATCACCGTAATGACAGGGTTGCAGACTAGTATATTTGTGGCCTTTAGAAGATTGGATGTTATGGGTGTAAATTGGAACATTTTGCTGTTATATATATATATATATATATATATATATATATATATATATATATATATATATAGCAAGAAATTTGGTGGGATGTATGTAAATCACCTTATAATTTTTGAAGTTACATTAATATTTGCTGTACACGGTATATTTTACCGATTTATAAATTTGGCTTGTTGAATTATTCACTTGATTTGTTTAAAATGTTTAGAATTGTTTTCTTATTTTGGAGGCTTTGCTTGTGTCTTTGATTCTTATCCTTTGTCTATGTATTCTTCCACCAGATATGGAATTGTGTCGGCTGCTTATGCAGTAATCATTGTTTACTAGTTCTTGGTTGGCTCATGAACAATTGAAAATGAATACCAGGTCAGGAAGAGTCACTCTTTGATCACCCAGCAAGATATAGTTGATGTCCTCGATAAACAGTTACTGGAGGGCATGGGGGTGCTCCTTACAGAGGAAGAGCAACAAAAATGTGAAGCTAGTGTATGTTTTCTCGTCTTTGTAAATTACAAGGGATAAACATCTGTGGCCTTTTCTATTTTAATGGTTTTTCTGTGTTTTTATAATATTCATGTTAGGTATCACTCGATACTAAAAGATTATTAGCTGTGCATGAGGCTGGTCACATATTGTTAGCTCATCTTTTCCCCCGTTTTGATTGGCATGCGTTCTCGCAACTACTTCCTGGTGGCAAGGTTCAACCTTGTGATCTTATTTTAAGCTTTGTTGTGCACGTTGTTTCTAGAAGAAACTTTGATTTTTTATTTATTCTCTCTTTCCTTTCCAAATAATATTATCGAAATTTCCTCTAATGCAAGTACTATTAGTGTAGGAAACTGCAATATCAGTTTTTTATCCTAGAGAAGAAATGGTGGATCAAGGTTATACTACCTTTGGTTACTTGAAAATGCAAATGGTGGTTGCACATGGAGGCCGTTGTGCTGAAAGACTTGTGTTTGGGAATGACATCACTGATGGAGGAAGAGATGATCTGGAAAAGATTACAAAAGTAAGATTTCTTTTGCTTGTTTGCAGTTTCCTTTGTTGCCTATGTTTTGAGTTCGCTGTAGTTTCAAACATGCATTTGACCTGCCTTTCTGTTAGTTGATTATATTCTATAGTATTTGTTAATATCATTATTTCCTTCATTCCAATTCTTGGTCAATATGTTTAAAATATCCCGTTTTTTAGAATGGAGAAATTTTAATTGTAGAGGAAATGGTCAAAATAGTCCTTAGATTATTTATGAGTGCTCGTTTTGATAAGTTGACATAAAATTCACATAAAGTTCATGAATGAGGGTGTATCACACAATCAAGTTATATGAGAACTTTATTTCTCCAAAATACCCTCATTACCTACATAATTCGTGAATTTTTTGTGAAATTCCCATCAGATTAAACTGTAATTCTAATTATGGAACTATTTTGAATCATATTTGACTAGTCGATGGATTAAATTGCTCGTTTTAAATAGCTTAAGACTAAAACGCCATTGTACTTCAGTGATGTAATGTTTTTGTGTTTGATTTTTTGATTTCATGGACTAGCCAATTATATTTTTCCATGTAAATTCTTGTTAGACCTATTCAACCGTTTAGAATACATTTATTTGTTCTCATTCAACAAAAAATTGATGAGCTTTCCGTTCGAAGGTCCTTTGGGCATGTAATGTGAATAATTCTTAGATGATCTGTAAACCTTTTCATTTGATAAGTTCCTTGATATTATCGTCAACCCTTTGGCCTTCCTGCTTGAATAGATACACATAGCATTTCTCCTATAGATGATTTATGAAAGAATTATGTTAATGATATTGTTGATCATAACAAACATGATCAACATAATATGTTCCATCATAATGAATTAATGAATCATGAGGATCTAAGTATTAGTGAATAAATGCCGTGATGAAAATTAAAGATTATCAATTGATAAACATATGAAACGTAATATGTTCGAAGTTTAATATATAACTAATGAACCACTTGTTTACAAGCGATGCTATTGCCATGGAGAGATCGCTAATAAACCACTTAGATACTCTTTCATTATTTGGAAGTGTCTTCTCTCTTTCTGGTGTCCCAATTACTTCTGTTCCCTTCAACTCTACCTTTTCTTCATTGAAAGATTTTTTTATCAAAGACTATGCTAAAGATGGTTGTGAAATCTTTGTGCTCTTGTCTCTTTTGGGCATTTTAGATTGAAATGAATATCCAATGCTTTCCAAATAATACAAAATAATCTGGTTCATTACCTTATCTCATGCTTAGTTTTGGATGTATTCTAGTCATGAATACAAAGTATATCTAATCTCAGACAAAAGGACAGCTTTAAACTTTCCAGATAAGTATCTAGAAACTTTAAAATTGCTGTTCAATTTTCATTTCTTTATATGTATATTTTGCTAACTTTTATCCTATAACTATGCTTTTTTATCCTTTTTTATTTATTTTAATAATGAGAAAGTGTTTCCCGGAGCTTTTCAAAAAATAATAAAAGGAGATGCTATTGCTAAATTTTAATCCCCAATCCTCCTCAAAGCTCTACATAATCATTATAATTGAGTTAAAGATTTGTTTTGAAGAAGCCAATGCAACTACTGGTTTAAGTGGTTCGAACAGAATGAATATTTTTCAGAATTGACCATTGAATTCTTGTATTCATTTCATAGAAAGTAGTTTTTTTTTTTTTTTGAGAAGAATGATGCATATATTTTTTGATTCACATGTGCTTATAGATATTAGATATACATTTTATAACCAATGCATGTATTTCTCAAATATTCTAAAACAGTGGAAAATAATAAAAGATGCTCCTGAGCGAAATCTTCATCATCATGGGCATTAACTTTATCTGATCTATTCGAGTTTAGCTTATTCACAACTCGTCTTAGTTAACAGGTTTTCAGCTTTTTTGGATCCTTCGCCATTCATGCCCTCAGCTCCATTATCATGGTTTTGGCATTGTTTCACAAATACTTGAAAGGGGAACAAAGTGACAACTGCATTTGAAATTTTAAGCTACCTATTAGAAGTCCACAAAGATACAATATGTTCCTAACCTTCAGATGCATGTTGATGGCACATGAATCCCTGCAATGGACTTTAAACCTCCGCTCAGTTGTTTTTCATATGCCAGCATGGATCAAGTGCATCTTTTTTTCTCGTATGTTCATTTAGGGTACATGCAATCCTATACCAATAAATGACAGACATTAGTGATATCTCAAGAAAATTTTCTCTATGATGTTGGTTGAACTTTAATGTTTTGTTGCCTGCTTATTTATTATATATTTTTTCATTTCTTGAGTAAAGATTGCTAGGGAGATGGTCATTAGTCCTAGAAATTCAAGATTAGGCCTTACCTCCTTAGTACGGCGAGTTGGAATGATGGATCGGCCAGATAATGCTGATGGCGAGCTCCTCAAATATAAGGTATTGTTTTTGTTTCCTTTGCAATTTCTGTTCCTAAAAGCTCTGCAGTTTTTTTCTTAACACAAGATTTTACTTTCCTGCTGATTAAGTAACTCTTGTTTCAGTGGGATGATCCTAGTGTTGTTCCTGTTGGTATGACTGTTGAAGTTTCAGAGATCTTCACTAGAGAGCTCACCAGGGTAGTGTCTTTTCTTCCATCAGTTCATCATTTTTGTGAAAGTGTTTTATTGCTCCAAAGAGTTTGCATTTGTTGTTTGGTGTCTGTATAGAGTGCATTTATCCACTTCATGTTTTTGATTATTGCTGTTAAGTGTTAAACATATTCATAAAACTAGTATTCTCCAAAAAGGTAATAGCCCTGAGTTTTTCATCTTACTAATAGGCGTGCACATAAAAAATTTTCAGGTTTGCGCAACACATTGTTTTTGTGCAGTCTCTTTACCATTATGAATCAGGCAACATATATGATTGTCCTTGCTTATATATGTGTAAGCTATAGTTTTAGAAAGCTTCAAACTTGATTCATCTCATTTATGATTAATTAAGGACTAAAAGATGTTTAAATTTCCATGTAAACTAATCTATTCGACATGGTTCTGATAACATGATCATACAAAAATCTGCTGTTAGATATGAATGGTGAAAACTCGTCCATCGTCGAGATGGTGCTGCATGGCACCAAGAAGGACTACAAGCCTTTAATCCAAAGATACTTCCCGACTCAGGAGATGGAAGAAGGTATGAAAAGGCTATAGCGCAAAAGACTGGGGGAGGTGTTGGCAAGGAGTTCCTGTGAGTGTTTGTACCCTGTGATGAGAGAAGGAAGAGAAGAGTGGTATTGGGAAAGAAAGAATGGCATACAGAGATTGAGATATGCAGTTAGGGAAGGGATTGGGGAGAGAAGGGAGTGTAACGCCTAGCATTTCACACCAAATTAGGAGTATGCATGTGGCTGCCAGGTGCAATTAAAAGATACTAAAGCCATGTGGTTTCTTGGTGTTAAGTTGCCATCTTGTTAGATCTGATTGACAAATCTAAAGCTGACGACAACCTTATTGCTTGTTGATCAGGACCAGATTACAAGTTGTTACTTAACTGACCCAACATTTACTCCACTCAATGACTTCAATAATGACAACCAAGGAATTTCCCTACAGAATTCCTCGAGTGAGCGAGAGACCGTCTCTGAACTCTTCTTGCCATGTTGATTGGATTTGTCGGCAAATTGTATGTTTGTTTTTTGATATAGTAATGCAAATTGTATGTTTCTGTGGGCTCCGAAAATTCGGCCCCGGCCTCTGCCCGTTTTTTGTTTTTTTTTCGGGGGAGTTTTAACGGATTAAGTTCCGGGGTAAATTTTGGAAGGCAGATGGGTTTGTAGATAAGACACTACCCAGAGATTTCGCCCTCATTTTGCGAGGACTTTATGATCTGAGTTCTGGTTTCCTATAGGCGCAAGCCCCTATAGTTAATTACCCCTCCCGATAACGAGAGAAAACTTTCGATTAAGGCTAGTCGTCAATCAGATACGTAAAGATATGTGAGTCTGACATATAGTAGCAGCATGAGTTGGGGTTTGAAAATTGAGAGATTTAGTATTTAAAATTGGAAACTTCACCATCTCACACTTAAAGCGGATGGTGGGGGAATGGATGATAGACCCGATCAAGATCCCATGGTTCCGTCGTCCCGGGCCATCGTGGTCCCTGGTCTACTTAGTCAGAGGAGGTAGTCGACCCAACCTGACAGAAGGATCCTTGTCGGCAGTCATGGGTTGCTTCGTCCAAGGGTACCTTGTAGACCTGGGGTGGATGTTTGTCTAAGGGGACAAATTAGAATCCACCTTAGCTGACAGAGGGCTTTGTGCCCTATCGATCATATCCTATTGATTCATATCTCAAGGATTTGATGCCATTGGGGAGCATACGGGCTCTGGCCATAACCATAATATAATGGTGTCATTTGGCGGCAACCATCTGGTTCAGAGGGCCCCGAGTCATAACCGTTTATCCTGCAGTGCCATTTGGCGGCAAAATTGCTGGTTAGAGGACTCATACCACGTCCTTACTGGTAGGAGATTGTTTGAGAATGGATCCTAGTGATATTTTCGACTAGGCATTAGCTCTATGTGAGCTGAAGTAGTTTTCATATTTATCCACCTCGGCAAACTGTTGCGGAGGGCGGATGGATTTGCTTTATGTGATTGATGATTGAATTTCATTTTTTTTAAATATCTTTGGGATTTTGAAATTTTTGGAGTTTTGGAGTATTTGGGTGGTATTTGAGATGATCTGTGTGGACCCCTCCGGTTGATATTTGCATTCAACACGGCTATCATCGGGGTATTGGGGTTATTTTATTTATGGGTTGAACCTTGTCGACTCTATCGGGCTGTCGATAGAGGATCGAGTTTCGTAGGCTTTAGACTTTTGTTAGTGAATTCTCTTGATTATAGGCCTTGAAGGCCTAATATGAACTATAAAATTAATATCCCGGTCGATCTCGCAACCGTATATTTATTTAATGGTCCGGGCCGTGTCGACTCCTATCTACCCATATGGGAGGATCGAGCTCGAACTGGAATTCACTTATTGACCTGCGCAGCATCCCTAGACGTCACGTGTGTACCAATAACACGCTCGCCGGGGCCCATACGGGTTACGATTGTGTTTACCCCTTTTGTGTTCCTATGTGTATTCAAATTAAGGTGCACGTGCAGGGGGGATACATTTGGAATATTTGTGAATGCCTTCTGTCCGCTTGCATGAATGTTGCGGATCTGGTGGCGTTTTATTGTAGCTTGTGGACACCTTCTGTCTGCTTGTACGAGTGTTGCAGATCCGGTGGCGTTATGCAACAGCTTGGGAATTGAGTGGTTTGCTGCCTTGTACAGGTAAACTGTCGTGCACTACTTGCATGATTTACGTAGGTAGATTGTAGTACACTAACGAATCTCCTGCTTTGTTGGTAAATATTTGCATTCATTGCAAGTCTTTATGCGTTTCACTATGGTTCTGGTCCCTACAATACATCCACTGTTGTTACGGGTAGATGTATTCATTCGCGGGCCGAAATTGACTACAGGATACTGCATCTACTGAAATCATTTTTGTATCTGCCCACAGGTGACATGTGGTGCGTACGTCTGTATTTATAGGGGACTTGTATGTATTGCAGATCTTTTGCTATCACTTCGGCAGGATAATCACAGAGGATGTAGACATTATGATGTTGTTTTCAATCAAAGATATTTGATGCAACTCTTCCACATCTTCTCGTAAGCAAGTTACTATATGTTCATTTGCAATTCTTCTGATGTCACACGTGGAATAACACCCAGTGGCAGTGCCAGTACTTTCATTAAAGCCTGTTGCTCTTATTCTTCCACGATCTAAAATGTTCAGACTACAAGTTTTCTTCTTCTGCCTGTAGATGAGGGATTGTGTAGATGATGGATTCTAGATTCTCACTAGTCGTATGACTCTTATTAACATTCATGAACAGTTCACTACTGTAGGTGGACTGTTGTATAAACGAGGAATCTTCTACAGTGACTCGTAGGAATTCCCACATGTGCTAGTAAGCTTGCCTCGTGAGGTATTATCATTTACAGTCAAGGTAACATGCTTGCTTGGAATTGAACACCACTGGTCCTACATATACTTCATTCACTTCAAACTCATTGAATGCATACTGGGGATTCTTGCATGTTGATTTGCGTTTGGTTGGTTATTGTAGCATTCACTGCCATGCTCGTTGTAACCTTTCAATAGTTGTAAGAAAACTATTGCATTTATCCACAAATCAGCTTATCATGGATTAGAGGGGTATCACCATACTCACTGCATATTCTTTACAATCACTACAACCTTCCTTGCTACTTGTAGGTTAGGTGTTGCATGTATAGCGGATCTCTTATAGTGGTTTGTAGATACGTTTATGCATTGTAGAACACTTGCTTGTGTATGACAAGCATCACAAGTCTCTCATTATCTTTGTATGTTGAATTTGCTTTATAGGTCTTCGTTTGCAATCACCCTTTACTGTGATGACCCCCACCATCATCACTAACAAGTTTTTGCATCCACTACAAAATTCTATATCTATTCACTTGCATTTGCTCAAGTTCTAGTTCAAGTTTAAGTTTAATGTCCACAAGTGCAAGTCCAAAATTGAGTCCAAATTCAATCATCATTTGATTAAATTTTGTCTTAAGTTTGATTTGAGTTTGATTTTATATTGAAGACATAGTTTATTTTGATTCATCTGCAAGTCCAATGCGCATGCACTATGTCACATTCAAGTCCAAGTCCGAGCTTGAGTTCAAGTGTTCAAGTCATGTCGGCTTAATGTTCAAAATTCTTTGCATTTGTCCTCGTAGTCCGAGCAAATTCAAGTTTTGTGTAGTCGGATTGCAAGTCTTTGCATTCAAATTGTGTTCACTTGATATTCAAATCAAGTTCAAGTTTTATGTCCCGTGTGATCCAAAATCAAGTTTTGACTTGAGTTCCAAATGTCAAAGTTCTTGTTTAGTTCAATGTTTTGTTCAAGTCTAGTATGATCCACTAACAAGTTTATTTAAGTCCTTCATCTTTTGAATTCATTTAGGTTTGAGTCCTTGTGATTGTTTAAGTTCATATTCGCTTAGATTTCAATTTATTTAAATCAATTGTATCACATTCACAAGTCCCCTGCTGTCATTTGAGTTCAAATCAGGTCCAAGTGCAGTTTTCAAATTCGTCCAAAATTTCGGCAGCCTCTCGGCGTCTCCCCCATTTAGGGGAAAAACCAAGAGGCTGCCTTCCCCTCCACACGACGTGCGCGCTTCAGGTAGGTGTCCGTAGACACCACGGCAGCAAATTTCTTCAATCCCCGCTCGCTACATGAGCGTTTAGGAGTCTTGGGCACCTGTTGCAAAAGAACACAGAGATTTCCCCACATGTGGGTACTTATTTTTGTGTCCCCCTCGCGCTACATGAGCGGTCCGGGGATTACCCGTCTCGTCGCTGGCGCCGCACCAGTTTCCCACCCTACTACGCTACGTGAGCGCGTAGGGGGTTTGCCGGTCCGTCGCAAGCGTCGAGGGCGGGGTTTAAGGCAATTGCCCTCCTCGTCATAAGCGTCGCGCTAGCTTCCCTCCCTACTACGCTACATGAGCGCGTGGGGGGTTCGCCAGCTCGCCGCCAACAACAAGAGTGTGAATCAAAGTTTAGAGATTATACCTTTGCGGTGGACCGGCGATGTTGTGGCACATGGATCGAGGCAAGAGAGGGAGAAGAGCTTCCTCTCTCTTTTTTTTATAATTATTTTTAATTAATTACAGTTAATTATAATTAATTAAAGCAATTAATCATAATTAATATAATTAATTAAAATAATTAATTATATTTAAATTTAATTAATTATTACTGATTAATATTAATTAATCTTTAATAAATTAATTAATAATAATTAATTATAATTAAATAAAAAAACAATAATTAATTAAGATTAACTTTGATTAAAATTAATTATAATTAATTAGGATTAATTATAATAATTTAATTAAAGTTAACTATAATTAATTATCAAATAATAATAAATTAAAATTAAAATAATGATATTTACAATTAATTAACATTAATTAAAATTAATTAGCATTAATTTTAATTAACATTAATTAACCTCTCTCCCTCCCCTCTCTGGCTCGGCAGAGCTGCGGGATTTGGCCGAAGAGGCGCAGGAAAGGGAGAAAGTTACCCTCACAGCAAGAGAGCTCCTGTCGTGGCTTCCGATCGGACAGGAAGGGGAGGTCGTTCAGGGAGCGAAGTTGAGCAGCAACAAAGGAGCCGGAAGAAGCCTCGTGAAAGGGAGCAAGTTACCGAGTGGGTTCCCGTCGGCTTCCGATCAAAATGTCGGATTTCCGGTCCGACAGGAAAGGTCGATCGAAGGAGCGAAGTCGAATGGTTAGGAGGTAGGTTCCTCTTCTCTATCTCTATCTCTCTCTTTCTCTCTTTCTCTCTCTCTCTCTCTTTCTCCCGACAGAACAGGGAGGCCACGGGATAGGGAGTGGATCGGAACTGGGAAGAGGAAGTCGGAGAAGTGGAGTTCGGCTTCGGTAGAGGGAGATGAGGGGAGGAGTAAGCTCGGTTTAGGTCAAAAGGGGGGCGGAGGAGCTCTCGCGTGAGGAGGCGATCGGGAGGCTCGTATGCGTGGGTCTTCCGAAGAAGAGAGCTTTGCCCTCGTTTTAAAGACGCGAAGGGAAGCTTTGTCGAGGCGAGACTGCGAGTGGGACGACTGCAAACGGCGCCGAATGCAGAAGGATGGGCGACACTGTAGCAGGCGGCATGGGCAGGCACTGTAGCAGGTAATCATTTTTTCATTTTTTTTTTGTTTTCCTTTTGGCTGTAGCTTAGGGGTCAACAGTTTCAGGAAAAAAAGGATAATCCCCTTTCGTTCTTGTTACTGCCACATCAGCCAGGTCTCATCCCCCTTGCGCCTTGAAATACTTCTTCCCTATCCGCTAGGGACATGAAACACATGAAAATCATAATACCAACACGACACACATGAAACACATGCTAAGTAGGATCCAATGCGAGAGGCAAGTAGAGTGTAAATAATGAGGATGCATGGAGAGATGGTAGCCAAGGAAAAAATAAAAATGGAGGGTATGTAAATCATCTTTTCCAATCCTTACCTTTATCCTTTGTCTTGCCATCTGACTGACTAGTTCAGTCGAATGAGCTGCATCATTCTAAGCAATGTACCTATGTATAATGATCTTTCTTTTCCTTTCCCCATGGACACAGGCCCCGATGTTGAACTATGTATGATTCTTTTTTCGTTGCTTTATTTCACTACATGCCCCTCCCTTGTTTTAATGGAAGCTCTTCACGTGCAGCATCTCTTAGGTGGGACCTCTCACGTAAGGTCCAACTTGATGTGGTTTGAGTGAAGTCCAATTGCAAGAATGAATTTTCTAGTGATGATGGAGGGTCCAATATGGGAGGTTGTGTAGGTACAATGACTTCCCCAGGGGATTCAGATGAAAGCCTTTGGTTGGGCCCACTTACTCTTTCCATAGGATGTCATCTCTCCATGTTACCTCTAGCATTTGGCATCTCTCTATCGCTCATTGTCATCACTTGCAGGGCTCTTTTACTTCACCCGGCCTACCTTCACTGTAGCAAATGCCTCTCTCTGCTAGTCGATTGGAATGAGATGTCATCTCCATTCCACTTGCCCTTAGCTTCCACACTGCTCTAGCAGTTGTAGGGAGTGATAGCCCGACTACTCGGTTGTTTGATTGGGTTGTCTCCTCCCATCCTAACATGTAGTCTTTGAGTCATCTTTTCAATAGTCTACTCTTCATCTTCTTGTGATGCTGCTCCAGCCAGGTTACCCCCAAGAAGAGATCGCTTGAACCACCATCCATTTCTCCTCCATCTCTCTTGGGTCGTTGAAGTATTTATGATCAAAAGACTGGTCCTTCCTCAATGGTTGCATGAGTCGGGTATCTTCTCATTTTCGGCTGCTTACAACTATTAATGCAAGAAGATAGCATGCATGATAAGTGCTTTCAAAAATATATAAATTTGATTAGTCATTAGTATTATAATTTTTTTTTTAATATAGAGGGATAGTATTGTTGTATTATGGATTATATTAGTTTCTTTTTTGTGTTGGTTTTTTATTTTTTTCCATCCATATTATTTGGTATTTGGTATTTCTAATCTTTGGCAGTATATTGAAGAAACTGAAGAATTTGCGATCATTGGAATAGCCCGGAATAGACACATACTTGACATGATTGTTAAAGAACTTGTGGAAAACTCGAGGATGACCGGACTGGTAAATACTACTGAGATTTTTTTCTGTACACGTTATTCAATTTTCTCTCTTTCCAGCATCCTGTATTTATATTTCACAATACAACAAATTTTTATGCTGTTGTGGTGATTCTGTTGGTCCATATGTTTCATTTTTCTTTTCTAGAAAAGAAACTGGAAGATCAAGTGCTTCTGTGATAGTTGGGTCAGTGTACTTGTTACATTATTTCAGATGAACCAATATTATTCAGAGTGAATGTATTAGGTGAAAAGTAGTTTGTATTTCAGCGTATTTGATTGGGCTTATCTTCACCGCCAAAGAGGTTATTCTCTTTATGAACTCCTTTGGAAATAGTGTCTTATGGGATTGCATATGGCATGCCTATTACAACAATCACACCAAACAGGTCTTAGAAAGGTGGAAAAGATTCTGTTGGCCATCTGTGTATGTCGGAAAACCTTTGCTATATCAGGCTTGACCAGACTGTAACTTGAACTTTTTGCCTTTCCTTGGTTCAATAGAACCTATGTTCAATAAACTTCTGTCATAATTTCAGCTGCTGATATTTAGCGTTTTCAACATTGTTCAATGACGCAATCAATTTGTTTTCTAATTCTTAATTTTTCCTTATATTTTGGATAAGCATTTCATATTAATTACTAACTTCAACATGTCTAAAGTGTTTTAAATGTAAAATAACTGGGCCTTTATTGGCCTTCGTTTCTTCTGTTGGTGTTTCTAAAAGTAATTCGGCTTCTGTAGTCCCTTCATTTAATCATGATATATTTTCTAGATAAGAAGATTAATGGTTCGAAATAGTTGTATTGATTGTGCTTTATTTCATAATTGCGTATCTCATTGAGATTTGAATTGGAAAAAGCTTTTATGGTGTTGATCTAAGATCCTTCTTTAGTTGTACTCGTACAGCCTTGTTTGTGTAGTACTAAACTGGGTTGTCTTGGCCTGGGAGAAGAGTCAGTTCATATTGAAATATGCTTAGCGGGGTCTATTCAAAAGTTAATCAATAGAGTGACTTTAAACCATAAAATATTTCACTAAATAGAACGTGTGAAAAAAATATTGAAAATTTCAAATAAAAAGGAGAAATAGTGACAAAGAAATCTAAGGATTTGACCTTGTAGCTTGATTCATTCCCCTCAAGAACCCGCGTGCGTGTACTTGGAGGGGAAGGGAAGAAGAACTATATGTGCATAACTTGGAGCAATCCGACAAGTTGGATCAATAGGTAGATGCTATGAATGACCTAAATGCAGTCGAATTTCATTCCTTAATTAATCTAAAAGACCGTAAAACTGTCATATTTCTAAAAGAAAAGCATACCCTAAATCTCTCCAATTAAGAACTTAGACTGGAAACAGGTTCTCATAATGGATGACAACCTTTATATTAATGGCACAATTGGCAGTCTTATTGCTGCATAAAATTTTATTGGTTACTTTTTAGACAAGCCAAGAAAGGATTATAGAGAGTAGAGCGGATTTGTGATGCATGCAAGGGGGGGGGGGGGGGGGGGGTCTCCACAACATTAGCATTTCTTATCTTTTGGGTGGCTGCTAAATTTCGGTTTGGTCTTTGTTGAGCTGGTATTAAGTTCTCCTTTATGAGCTGAAGTTTAGCTCATTGATTGAAAAGTTGTGGTAGCTCATTATGGTGGAGTGTGGCTTTTCCTTTTCCCCTTGCTGCCTTCTCGGTTTCCCCTCTTAACCCCTTCGGTTTTGGTGGGCTTTTGCTCTTCCCGTGATGTCCTGGCTGGTTTCCCCTTGTTGCCTCTTCGGATCCCTCACCTGGGTGGTTTTCCCGTGGCTTTGCTGGGGGCTTGTGCCGTGACTTGGAGCCCTGTTTCCTGAGCCAAATTTGGGCTGCTGTTTGGTGGCTTTTGGGCTGCTGTTTGGAGGGTCTTTTGGCCTTCCATTTCCTTATTTTAATTAGGATTAAATGTAGGTTTTGGGGGGCTGTTTGGCTTCCTTCTTTTGCCTATAAATATAAGATGTTTGTGTAAGGTTATGAGAAGTGATAATGTGATTTTTCGAAAACTGTAAGAACCTGTTGGTATCTTTAGGATAGCTTGCGAGCTATGCCTTCTCTCCCTCCTTTCTCATCTCTATAGCTTGCGAGCTATACTTCGTATGGACTTCTTATCTCCTTCTTCTCTCCACAAGTACCACTCCATATGTATCTTTCTTCTAAAGCAAATGCAACTTTAGGTGTTTGGGTGTTATGTCAAAGTTTGTAAGTGTCTTGTCTTTTATTATAAAGGTGAAGTTTTGTTAAATTTCTAGTATTTTCTTATCTTTGTTTTATGTCAAGGTATATGTAAGAGTTTTTTATTTGTAAGCAAAAATTTGGGCTCTTCTCCAAATTTTTGCTTGCATCAATTTGCATTTCACTCTCTCTGACTATCCTTATCCCTCACTCCTCGCCCATTTTATACATGCAGATACACAACCCCCTTACACCAACAACTGGAAATTCAACAAAAAACTAAAGAGCCACACACTGACACATACGAACCCCATACACCAGCAATGAGAAATTCCAACAAAAAATGCTA
Source organism: Dendrobium chrysotoxum (assembly GCA_019925795.1). Lineage (NCBI taxonomy): Eukaryota > Viridiplantae > Streptophyta > Magnoliopsida > Asparagales > Orchidaceae > Dendrobium > Dendrobium chrysotoxum. Next base: position 34,592,443 of record CM034311.1, on the reverse strand, counting down.
AAGATGGCCCCACTCACGAACACCATACACCAACAGTGAAAATTTTCAAGAAAAACCTAAAAATGGCCACTGAAATTGAGGGCTTGTCTGATTCACTCGTATCTTGATGTAAATGTTTTTTATATAATAGTAAGATTTAGATAGTAGAGATCTATCCATTGCAATGTGAAAATTATGGTGCTATCTGGATCTGTTAACATCGATTATGACTTTTGTTTTATCTCCCTTCTTTTAGCCATAGGTTGAGGTTTTCTTGATAGCATTCAAAATAGCTCCTCTGTCTAGATCAGCTCAATTAGTTATTAATGCTAAACCTCAATGTTAGAGATACATCAAATTAAACTCCTTTTATTATTATTATTATAATATAACAAAAAATTACATTACATATAAACAGATCCCTCCCCCTAAACAAAAAAAAAATGACCATACGACCACTAGATCATCCTGAAAGTTAATGATCCAAATCCAACAGGGCCTTCCTGTAAAATCATTGGTTTGGAAAAATAGAAGACTATAGGAGAGCAGATGACAATTGAGGTGTGACAGTGGCTACATCATCGTAATTCTTTTACATATGATGAGCTCGATTTCCCTTTTTTTTTAACATGGGGAACTCTTTGCTTTTTGGAGAATTGTATTTATGAAAATATTTTTTCTTGTTATGATATGATTCTAGTATATGGATTCTACATTGTTGATTTTTGCAGTAGCCTGAGCGGCTTCCATAATTAATTGATTTGTTAAATTTTTATGCAATGATTTCAATGTTGGAATCTCATATTGTACTTTCCTAACAGTAGTTTGGATCTAGTTCTATTATCTCTGTTTTTTCTTTTGTATAGGAAGTCAAGGAAAGAATGAAGCACATGGGTCCTGTGATGTTTGAGGATTTTATAGAACCATTTCAAGTAAACTTAGAAGGGGTATGCTGCTTGTTATGTGTTCTTTTATAAACACCGATATTTTTATATTTTTACTCTAGGTATAACATGAACTTGCTCAGATATATTCTTTTAATTTATTTGATCCGTGGCTTGTGTGGGTAATTTCTATGAAGTTTGTTTCCCCATTTCTAGTGCATTTTCCAAGATCAACTCAAGAAATACGTTTACAGATGCTCCTTGGAACCAATGTCAGGCGTAGGGAAATAACAAAATTTTTTTATGCCAACATTTTCCTCGAAAAGGTCTCTTACGCATATCCTCTAATTGCTAATCTCTAAGAGCTTTTTGGGTCTTGTCTTGGTTCTCTTGTCTCCAAGCGATGCTCTTTACTAATCCAACACCCCATACCTACATAACTATTGAGGTAGTTTTGAGACATGAGGGACTGCAGACGACCTTGATCATGTTGATGAAGTCCATGAAACAATGTATAATGTGACTACTAATGAATCTAATGACAATAATAATGATCACTACAATAGCAGTAGGACAACTAACCATAATAATTTTGAGATTATCTGTAACGACTTGATATTTGAATACACTCATGCTTACATGTACAAAAATGATCAAATGATCAACATTGATAACCATGTAGGTGTATGTCAAACGTTTGAGGAGTGGGATACATATTTAGTTTTTGATGGACCAATTGATAGAGTGACATCACAATTGGAAGGAATGATTCTAGATGAACTTCTACTAAACAATTCTTTTAGGGAAAATGGAGCTACAATGTTTGTTACATTGGCCAATCATTAATAATGTGGAATATATGAATGTTTGTTCAAATAGAAGTAGATCGAGCGTGAGCTATATCCAACATGATAACCTAAGAAGATTATGCCCATGGCACTTATATGCAACTGCGGGCTTCGAAAATTCGCGCTCCGGCCTCTCTGCAGCTCCCTTTTTTTCAGGTCGTTGAGGAGAGTTTTAACGAGTAAGTTCCGAGGCAAATTTTCAGAAGGTAGATTGGGTTTTGAATAAGACATTACCCAAATATTTTGCCCTCATTTTGCGAGGACTGTATGATTTGAATTCAGTTTTCCCATAGGCGCAAGCCCCTATAGTTAATTACCCCTCCTGGTAACGAGAGACCACTTTCGATTAAGGCTAGTCGTCAAACATATAATAGTAGTATGTTTAGGTATTTGAAAATTTAATATTTAAAATTAGAAATTCACCACCTTGCACTTAAAGCGAATGGTGGGGGGAATGATGATAGAACCCTATTAAGATCCCATAGTTCTGTCGTCCTGGGTCATCATGGTCCCTTGTCTACTTAGTCAAGGGAGGTAGTCGACCCAACCTGCAGAATGATTTTTGTCGGCAACTATGGGTTGCTTAGTTCAAGGGTACCTTGTAGACCTGGGGTGAATATTTGCTTAAAGAGACAAATTTGAACTTTAGTTAACAAAGGGCTTTGTGTCATATTTGTTATATCATATTGATTCATTACTTAATGATTTAGCACCATTGGGGAACATACGAGCTCTGACTATGATCGTAATTTAATTGTCATTTAGCGGCAAAATCACCCGGTCATAGTCGTTTACCTGTGGTGCCATTTGATAGCGAAACCATAGGTTAGAGAATACGTGCCACATCTTTAACTGGCAAGAGACGAATTGAGAATGAATCCTAGTGATATTCTGAACCAGATATTTGCTCTTTGTGAGGTGAAGTAATTTTCAGATTTGTTCACCTCGGCAAATTGTTGCATAGGGTGGATAGATTTTGCTTTAAGTATTTTGGTATTTTTATTTCAATTTTAAATAATTAGGTTTTGGTGACTTTTGGGTTTTGAATTTTCGTGGAAATTTAGGAGGCATTTTTTAGTATTTAAGGTTCCTTCCTGGTCAGATTTTTTATTAATAGGGTCATCATCGGGGTGACTTTATTGTCACTTTAAGTATTCATATTTGTGAGAACTTCTATATTTTAAATACTTTGAGTCCCACACGATCTGCTATATTTATATTTTAATATTTTTCTTTTGATTAAATCTACATAGTTGGACATTATACCATTCCAAAGAGCAGACTAATATCCTTCTATCGATTTGAAAGAAAGAAACTATGATCTATTTTCCTAATCGGATGCAACATATGGAATGTATTAATCATCCCAAAGGATAATAAACACATTCTTCTATCGTTCCAATTAGGAGAATAAATCATGAATTTATTCCCATAATCAAATATAAAGGATATTCGATCTGCTGTAAATGCAAATCAAGTATCCACCTATCTTTGATTATGAAATTAAATTTAAAATATAGATAAGGCAAAGTCTGCATTCACAGATTTTTCCCCTATCTTAGAAAAGAAATCAGGGTATGGTTTATTTTATTCTGGGATTTACCCTATAGGGGCAAGCTCCTATAGTTAATTACATCTTCTAAGAGAATACTCTCAATGAAAATGAAGATTAAATAATTTTAAAATACATATAAGTTTAAAGAAATATTTGGGCTAATTTAAATTTCAAAATACAGGCTTTAGATTATAAATTTTTGAATTAGATTTAAAGATTTAAATTTGACTGGAAGAAAGAATGTGCAAAGAAAGAGTGTATACAATTTGGACTTACCACTTGCCTAGAGTGAGCTGCCAGCTAACAATCCTAATCACAACAATTGCCGATGAATGCAAGATTTTAGATAGCTCTATCCTATGAATCAAGGAATGGTTAAAGAAATTTAAATTGAAAATGCAATGTAATATTCTTACAAAAAAATGAAAATCTACACGCATGCTTATGATGCATGAACAACATTATATATATAAAAGAGCTGATTTTATTAATATAAAATTTATAGAGTACAACCTAGGGTCTGTAGTAAAGTAATGGTGGCTAGGCTCCACCGACAACAAACCTGAATTCTAATCCTATAAGAAACATCTAGAATCAAGTACAACTGCTTAATGGTCTTTAGGCTCCAAGTCTTTTGCGGAATTCCAAAAAAGTAACATTTTCTCAAAAGAGGACATTACTTTTTGGAGCCCCACATGTATATATATAAGCAGTTATCTTTGACTCTTTTACAACTCAAGATACTGTACAATTCGATCTATATACAAGATTTTATGAAATTGAAATTTACAAATTTTCTGTACAAGTACATCATCCCTAGAAACATTCTACTTTGCAGAAATTTAAAAGCAGGAAATAAATGCAGGTATGAGTGCATTGTGAACAGTTATATGTACAAGAAAGTAAAGAAAAGTAAAGTATACGGCTCTCACTTATTCACTCCGCTTTTTGGTGCACTGACAGAAAAGTAAATATGACATGTTGTATTTTGCAGAAAAGTAAGCAAACACACATAGGTGCCCTCTAGGCAAGACACCCGCAATCAAACCACAACAATCCACCGGCCTAGCCTAGGTTGAAGTTGGTTGTCCTAGCAAACCAACTAAGTGTGTGAAAGAGGTCGTGTAGCTTTGATAAGTCCTATAGGAATTTATTGTTTGAATTGCATGCATTTTTAAGATTTATCATTAAGGGCTGAAAGGGATTTTAATTAAAGTTTAAATGATGTGTATTTGACTATTAAATTATTCCAATTTTATAAGTTAGAGTTGTTGATTTAATTTTAAAGAACTTATAGATTGATAACTCCCAAAGTGCAAAGAGTTATCAATTTATGAGTCATAAGGCTTCCAAAATGAACACCCATCCTTTATGCAGGACAGATGGCCATTTGAGGGCCTCTAAAGTTTATAGAGAAAGAGAAAGGGACCTTATAAATTGAAATGCAAAATACTTTCCAAAAGGAGTCGAGTATGTCACATAGGGTTTGTATATTCTTTATTGTTTGAAGATCCCCAAATTCAATGTATTAGTGCCTTCCTGAAAAGAGTCATGCACAACAAATAGGAGATCTCTTTGTTATTTAAGTGTGTTAAATGTCTTAAAATTTTAATATCCAAATGCCCTCTAAAAGGAACCAAGCATTGGACATAAAGACCTGAATTCATTTAATTCAAATTAATCATCAAATTTAATTGATTAAAATGAGTTTTAATCAATCAAATCATCAAATTAACTTGTTTAAATGAATTAGAATTTAATTTGAATTTTTCAGAATTTAATTGTAATATTTGGATTTTTTAATTAATTGTTGAATTTTTAATTGATTTTACTTATTTATTAATGATTTATTAATAAAATATTATTAAAAAGTATTCAAAAATTTTATTTAAAATTATATTATAAATCTCTAAATTTTATTTGATTTTTTATGAATTTTTGAATTTTATTTGTTATATTTAATTAATTATAAATGGATTTATTTAATTAATGAATTAAAATTTAATTTAAAAATTTTATTTAAATTTGAATTATGAACTTCTGATTTTTAATTAATTTTATTCAAATTTTAATGTATTTTTGAATTTTTATTTATTATATTTAATTAATTATTAATGAAAATGATTTATTAATGAATTATTAATGAATCAAAATTAAAATTTATTTAAGAATTTTTATTTTAAATTGAAATATTAATCTCTGATTTTTATTTCTTTTTATTTGAATTTTATTTATAATATTTAATGAATTATTAATGGAATTATTCAATTAAAGAATTGGAAAATTAAATTTTTAATTGAAAAATTATTTAAAATGAATTTAATAATTTTTTAATTTTATTTTATTTTATTTTGAATTTATTTTATATTTTTGAATTTTATTTGAATTTAAATAAATTTTAATGATTTTTATTTAATTAATGATTAATTAAGGATTTCTTAATTATTAATTATATTTAAATGAGATTAAAATTTGGATTTGATTGTTTAATGATTTTAAAATTGATTTAGAATTAATTGAAGTTGATTTTAAATTTTTAAGGATTTTATTTGATTTATGGGATTTATTTAAATTTAAACCCTTAATGAAGGGTTAAGTGAAGATCAATTAGTGTTCAATCAGAGTGTATTAGATTAAGGGGCTATGTCATAAGTTTTCAATGTTTTGTTTCATCCAAAAATGGATGTGTATGGTGAGTCCTAAATTTGACTAAATTTACTAAGAAACAACTTTAATTTTTGTTCCTAAGTGCCACTAGATTGCATAGGATTGAAAATCATATTTACTAACCCTTTGAACACTAATTACAATCATACTAATCATGAACAAGTGTACCAAAGCTAGAAAATATGGAAATGAGTAAATTTTCAAGCATTTAAGTCAAAGCATGACTTAAATATTTTAAAATTTGAATGGACAGACATTGATATATCAGATGGATTCAATAAAGCTAAATTATATCAATGAGATATGACATATCAACTTAGCCAAAGATTCAAACTAATTTATTGAGGATTTGGAGAATGACTAAATGAAATAGGGATTCAATGACATTGCAATCATTCTCCAAATAGTCAATAACTACCCATAGATCTATTTTTCCTTGATAAAGCTCTGTTCAACAAATCCAATGAGTACTTAAATGTATGAAATGGATTTATAATAAATTTGCAAAGTTAAAGGTCAAAATATGACCTTTGATTTAGTAAATTCATTTAATATTAAAAATAATGCTCAAATAAATCTGAAAAAATCACTGGATATCAGAAACATGCCAAATATTGATATTATGAAATTTCAAAATATTTGAATTTTTATTTAATAAAATATTCATGAAATATTGAAAATTGAATAATTGAAAATTTTAAATGTATATATATATATTTTAGTTTTATTTTTAAATGAAAGGCAATTAAAAATTTAAGAGATTGATATATTATATGCAAAATTTGGTTTAATATTTAATTTATATAATTTTTTGAAGTATTCTGAATTAAAATGCATTTTAATTAATTAAAATTAAATAAAAAGGAAACGGCGGCACTGGCGGGCCACATGTCAGCCTCCTGTTGGCCAATTCAGAATGGTGCGGCGGAGGCCAATCATTGGCAATGATTGCACCGCCGCACAATCATTACCAAATGATTTACGACGGCGGCGTGGCGACGCGTTTTTACTTATCCTCGTCAGCAGACGCTTGCCGTCGTTGGATCCGCGGTACGAAATCAACGGCCAAGATCTTGCCAGATGGAGATCTATGCAATGAAGTTGATCGCGCGATTCGAACAAACCGCGGAACGATGCGATCTGGACCGTTGATCGCGAGGTCAGCGGTCCAGAATACGTACAGTTCATGCGTGTAATCGATTAAACCCTAAAGATGAAGAATGAATCAAACTGGAAAATGGCTGAATGGATATAAAACTTTAAACAGAGCTTTATTAAGATCAAATAAACAGTTGGGAGGTGATTTTACGTTCTAAAACGCAATATTTAAAAAGCTATTTAATCCTAAAGGTTTTAAGTTAGGGTTAGCTTGTTACCTCGATAGGGTTGATCATTTTGGATGATTTAAAGCTTGTTGAATTTGTAAATTGTCCTAGATTAATCCCCTAGAAGACGTCAAGAGCTGAAAACGCTTGGATCGATTGGTAGAAGGGTTGGACGGACCTTGGGTTCTGTTTGATCGGAAGCTCGCCGCCGGCAGCCTTCAACCGCTGGATTTTGGGTTGGGGAATGTAAAGGAGTTTGTGTAGATCCAAAATGAAAGAAGTTTCAGTCTGGAGAAGGTCAGGGTAGTGAGAGAATGAATGGTCAAAGAATGAGCTCTTTTGGGTCACTTGGCCAAATTCAAACCCTAGGAGTGACTTGGAGGGTTGGGATCTGTTTGGCAGTATTCAAGGATGTGTGACACTTGTCCCTAGGCAGTTAGGGGTTAGAGAATCAAAGGACAAGCAAAGAACCATGAGTTGGAAAGTTGGTCTTGTCCTTTTGTGCACATGGGTTGTTGGGTTTAGTTTAGGGTTAATCCAAGGCTTAGGATCTGTTTAGGAGATAATTAAGAACCTCCTAGAGTGATTTAAAACAGAATATATAAGTTATAATGGAGGGAAATCAAGTAGAAGAAGGAACTTTGACCAAATAATATTGTTTGATCTCCTTTGACCATTTGACCTATCAAAATAGTCAAGGAAGCTGAGGTGGAGTCCAGCTGGGTCCTAGGGATTGGTGGGATGATTTGCAAAGAGCTTTGAAGGATAGATCCCTTGCATGAGAGGGAGCCTTTGTATGGTGGGGTTTGACCATACTTAGGTGAGTTGACTAAGTCAACTTATGCATGAGTTGATTCAAAACGTATTTAGTGATGTTTGAGTCAAGTTTTGAGATAGTCTTGACGGATTAAGGTCAATTTGGTTGTATGCAAATAATAGACTCAATTAGGTTTCGTTTGACCATAACAGGGTTCAGTTGACCAGGTCAAGATGAGAATTTAGGTCCATTTTACTAGGAGAGTGGTTCAAGGTAGTTTAGTGAGGTTTAGAGTGTTGACCTCTGTGTAGAGAACAAAAAAGGAAAGGAGATGTTGACCTCTGTGTAGAGAACAAAAAAAAGGAAAGGAGACAAACCTCATATCCATCGAAATGACGCCCAAATCTCCGCAAATCCCGCAAGAAATCCTGCCGAGTTACTGTGCACCTGGCGTCGAAGTGATCTCTTCACGAATATCCTGCGACCTTGTCTCGATTACATTGCCACTCTCGCTGTTAAAATGAGAACAAGCGTCCCGCTTTCGGTCTTCGTCCCACAACCGAACCCCAGTGCCACTTCTGACACCTGTTTCGACATTTCCTTCTCCTTCCCTGTACACAAGTCGACGCCTCTACTAGATCCCGTCGCTGCTTCCGATTCTGCCGAGCCCGTCACCTCTTCTCTCGTCTCCGACCTCAAACCCTTCGGCCAAATCTCCTTCCCACATACGAACCCTCAACCCATCTCATCACTGCCATCCGAACTGATCCAGTTGTCGACCCCGTCCCTGCCTACAAGCTTTGCAAACCCGAGCCGACTTCCCTTCCTCAACCCGTCAACATTTCGACCTCCATGCCTCTTGTAGACGACTCCTGCTCGTGAACCTAGCTAGAAGACACCTCCAGCCAAACTCTTGTTGTAGTCAAGCCTCAAATCCCCCTCCCCTCCAACCGATTTCTTCTACCCTAGCCAAACCGAGCCCTTCTACAACCCACTTAAGCCTAAAGCCCCACTTCTTAAACCTAACAACAAACCCAAATCTCACCAACTCAGCCCACACTCCACCAAAATAAGCCCCAAAGCCATCACTTAATGTCCCTTAACGAAGAGGTTTATTTCTAAACTCACGTTTATTACCATTTACTCATTTTATTGCTATCATTAGTGAGTTTGATAGTATTAGCATTTTTAGTAACTAATTATTATGATCATTATTAGCAATATTAATAATATTATATATATATATATATATATATATATATATATATATATATATATATATATATATATATATATATTTGTGTGTATATGTAAAAAAAAAATAGAGATGGGAGAAATTAAAAAAAAGAGGAGGAAAATAAAAAATAGTGTTTAAAAAAAAGACAAAAAATAGAGATTCAAAAAAGAAAAGAAAAAAAGAAGAAGAAAATGCAAAAAAGAGGGATTTTTGTAATTTTTGCCATCATCATCGGTCTACGCGCATATATATTTTCCAAACTTAAAGATTCCCTCGCTCGGCATTCGCGAATCATCTAAAAATAGCCTATACACGCTTTTCTTAACGTGGTGGGATGGGAACCCGGTGAGGCACCTACGACGAGGCAGGTAATCATCTAAAGTCTCATTTTTGGCATTCGCGGTGCACCAATCTATACATGCTTTTCTTAGCGTGGTTAGATGGGAACCCGGTGCGACGCTTACGACGAAGTGGGGATACTTATAAGTACCCGTACGCGGGGAAATAAGTGCTGTAGAAAACCCATACACACCTTTCTTGGTGTGGTGGAGGACGAAGATTACGGTTGCGGTGTCCAAGGACACCTACCATACACGTTTTTTTTAGCGTGGTGAAAAGGCTCAGTTTCCTGTAGTTTCCTCTAAAAGGGGGAGACGCTGGGAGGTTATCGAAATTTTGTCTAAAAAGACAAGGTCTTGAATCAATTTTGGACAGCAGGGGACTTTATTCAGACAGCAGGAAATTCATATTGGACTCAAATGAACATTAAATAAATTAAGAAAATGAATTTGAATTGAACATGAATCTAACTCAAATTTAAACAAAGCAATGAGACTTGAGCCAAGTGCATAGGAACTTGAAGACATTGAACTTGAACCATACAATATCAAGTGGGACTTGACAATGAACAAATGGATGAAAAAATAATGATTGGCATTAATAAAAACTTGTAATTTGACAAGATGATGACATGCAAACAATGATTAAGTGAAAGGTGCAATGGCATGCTCATAACTTATCACACAAAATTTTCAATGAAGATTAAGAAGTGACTACCTCAATTGGAATGAAGATATTAATGAACAATAGTGTCAAACACATCATGCATGTTGCAATCCATCTTTGAGGACAGAATTTGTGAGTAGCTTGTTTGCAAGCAACAAGTAGGTTGTAAGAGATATGACTTGAGCATTTGATCAAATTAACTCTTAAATGAGAATAAATGACACTCATATCACTCATGAAATAAGTGTTGGGATATCCCTACAATCCACAACGGTTCAGTAGCAAGAAAATACAGCAATTCCCTCAAGTGAAAAGGGTCGATGTGCAACGAATATAATGAGTCAACATGTATATGATGAATGCGATACATTGTTTATAATCCAAGGCAACGAACTGTAATGGATGCGGGCCCTTTACAAACAATGATAAAATATTGGGAGCATGCGTGATAACATCGCCCACGATCGATGCTGGAAAGTGTTATACGAAGCACAATTTGTTGGCGTTCAACATCAAGACACAAACAAACACACTGATCTGCATGAAAGCAAGGACAAAAGATCGTAGTGAATGCAAATACCCACTAGCAATGATGGAAGATACATCGCAAACGCATTAACTACCTACGAACATTGAAAGTTTGCAAGTAGTGGGCATACTAAGTTGCTAATGACGTATGTGGGAAAATTAATAGTAAATGCAACAAGCATGTGTTCATAAATGAAGTATGTAAACAATGCAACAGGTATCGTGGCGTCCTCACAATTGGCGCTGAGTAAAGCAAATATGACAGCCTCCAACAAACACAAAAAAAAAATCAATACGCGAGCAAATACATTAGTTTGCCAGTCAATGTGGATAAATGCAACAGTATCTACCATCGACAAACATGCAATGTCAATCCAATACATCTGTTCTACACAAACATAGGGATTTGACATGCAATGCTTACAAAGGCGCCCTCACAATCAACGTTAATCAAGCATGCATGCAAATACATAATTCCTTTGCGAGCCAAAGGGTAGTCAATTGGCGATAGACACAAGTTCCTACGGGCCGCTGTAGGAGACCCATCATGCTTTCAACACATCTCTTACAAACAAAATACAGAATGGGCTACAACAAATACAATCTTTTACGAGTCGTCATGGAAGACCCGCCAAATATTACAAGAATGTCCCCGCACATGCACTATAATTTGTATGCACATAGGTACACAGAAGATGATGTATAATACACCCGTATGGGCCTCGGCGAGTGTGTTACGGGTACACACGTGACATCTAGGGATACTGCGTGGGTCAGTAAATAAACCTAAGTTCGAGTCCGAGCCTTCTATATGGGTAGATAGGAGTCGACACGACTCAAACCATTAAATAAATATGCAGTCGCGAGGACAACCGAGATATTTATTTCATACATTCATATTAGACTTTCAAGGCCTTTAACAAAGGAAGTTCACCAATAAAGGTCTAAAGCCTACGAAACTCGATCCTCTATCGATAGCTCGACAGAGTCGACAAGATTCAATCCATGAAATGAAATTTCCTGTAAATATCCCGATGATGGCCGTGTTGAATGCAAATCTCAACCGAAGGGGTCCACAGATCATTTCAAATACCATCCAAATACGCACAAAATCCAAAAATTTTAAAAAATGTCAAATCCAGAATATTTAAAATTAAAATTAAACTATCAAACATTTAAAGCAAAATATATTCACGCTCCGCAACAGTTTGCCGAGGTGGACAAGTTTAAACATCACTTCAGCTCACAAAGAGCTAATGTCTAGTCGAGAATATCACTAAGATTCATTCTCAAACAATCTCCTGCTAGTGGGGACGTGACACGTGTCCTCTAACCGGGGGTTTTGCCGCTAAATGGCACCGCAGGATAAACGGTTATGACCGGGGCCCTTTGAACCGAGTGGTTATCTGCCAAATAACACCATCAGACATCAAATTACGGTTATGGCCAGACCCCGTAAGCTCCCTAATAGCATTAAATCTTTGAGATATGAATCAATAGGATATGATTGATAGGGCACAAAGTCCTTTGTTAGCTAAGGTGGATTCAAATTTGTCTCCTTAGACAAACATTCTCCTCAGGTCTACAAGGTACCCTTGGACGATGCAACCCATGGCTGCCGACAAGGATCCTTCTGTCAGGTTGGGTCAACTACCTTCTCTGACTAAGTAGATCAGGGACCACGATGGCTCGGGACGACGAAACCATGGGATCTTGATCGGGTCCATCATCCATTCCCCCACCATCCACTTTAAGTGCAAGATGGTGAAAATTTCTAATTTTAAATATTAATCTACTCAAACACCCCAGCCTATGCTGCTACTATATACCAGATAACATGTATTTTCTAGTATCTGATCAACGACTAGCCTTAATCGAAAGTTCTCTCTCATTATCAGGAGGGATAATTAAATATAGGGGCTTACGCCTATAGGAAACCACAACTCAGATCATAAAGTCCTTGCAAAATGAGGGTGAAATCTCTGGGTAGTGTCTTATCTACAAACCCATCTGCCTTCTCAAAATTTACCCCGGAACTTAATCTGTTAAAACTCCCCCGAAAAGCAACGGAGGAGGCTGGGGCCAAATTTTCAGAGCCCACATAAAGTTCATTTGGTGATGAATTGAAGGGTAATTGAAGTTTGATGTTCAACTGAGCTAGCTCAATTGATCATCTTGATCAATATTGATTCAGGGGTTTAAAGATGTTGGGTTTGATGTTTGAAGCTCCTAGTGAAATGATTTGGACTTTGATTAAGATGCAAGGATTAGTGCACTATACAAGGTTGTGCACTGGGGTGTCTAACTGTAATAAAAGGCTGCAACTACATGTAGGCACTGATTGATTGAATTCAGGCCATTGATTGAAGATTGGATTCGATGCTAGACTGAATGACTAATTGTGGATGATTGTAGTTTGAATGTTTTAAAAGGCAAAGTGATTGATCAAGTACTAGATGATTAACAGTTGGGCAACTATCAACCACTAGATGCATAATCGGGAGTTTGGAAGGTTCTGATGACATCATGTAAAAAATGAGGTCAATAACATTTTATCAGTATGAGAGGCATTTTAAAAGTTTGGGCCCCATCCGGTTGAGATTTTTTATCAACACGGCCATCATCGGGGATTTTATGGACATGATCATTTCATTAATTGGACCTTGTCGATTCTGTTTGCTTGCAAACACAGGATCAGGTCACGCTCCTAATTAATGGAGTTATTGTACGGATATCGAAACCGGGGATATTTTTTTTGATGTGTGAATTTTCTTTATAAGAGACATTGAAGGCCTAATATGAACGTATAAACAAATACTCCGGTCGGCACTACGACCGTGTATTCGTTCGACAAGTCAATCCATGTCAACTCTATATATTTGTCGACATTGGATCAAGTTCATCGTCAGCTTTATGCTTTTGTTAGTGAATATTTCTTGTAATATACCTTAAAGGCTAAATATGAACGTCTAAAATAAATACCTCAGTCGGCGCTACGACCGTGTATTTGTTCGACGATTCAAGACGTGTCAACTCTGTCTATGTGCCGACAGAGGATCGAGCTTGAACTGAAGTTCATTTTTTAACTTGCGTAGCATCCTCAGACGTCACGTGTGTGCATACGTCATGCTCGTCGGGGCTCATGCGGGTATTAACTTTTGCATGTATTTTACATGTTGCACTTGTATGGTGGTTATTTGCATGCAATGCAAGGGGTATATACGACATAATTATGTGTTCGCATATGCATTCATATATTCACTTGCATGCTGACATTTTCACATATGTTCTTGTATATTTATATGTATGCATGTATGTTGACATTTTGCATTTGCAGAATTCTTAATCACGCTTTCATGATATGTTGATATGTTTTGTAGTAGCTTAATGCATGAACATAATATATGATGTATTTGTATCTTGCATAATATATTGATATGCAGTATAGTGGCCTACTACATTAACATAGCGTATAGTGTATTTGTATCATATATATGTATAAGACATCCATGCATTGCCTGTTTGCATGCATAGTACATTTACATGATGATTCGGCACTTTCATATTGTGCATAATGTATTTGCAAGTCAGCATAGTGCGTTGCCACTACACAGTGTATTTTACTGTTGAAAATCTAATAAATTTTTATTAAATTAATTAAACTAAAATTTATTTAAAAAAGGGGGGGGGGGAGAGGGGAAATTTCGATAAAATTAAATCGCACATGTCATTCCCACGTCGTATGCACAATGCAATGGAGACAATTGCTATTCGATCCCTACAAAACGAAATAGAAATGAAAAATGGGGGTTACGCTTGCTAACGCTCTCTGGCTCATTCGAACAGAAGCACGCAAGAAAGCTCGGCCTCCCTCCCCTGTTTGACCCTTTCTCACATGCGGAATCGCACATATGAAGCTCTCAATCCTTGTACGCGCTTTTCTCTAGCGCGGCGGGGACGAATATAAGTACGCGTAGGCACTTCAATGCCTACGGGGAAACAACTGCACATTTCAAATAGATACCCCGAAGGCCCATACACGCTTTTCTTTGGCGTGGTGGGATTGAAGATTTACGGTCGTGGTGTCATCCGACACCTACCATACACACTTTTTTCTAGCGTGGCAGGAGGCCCAAGCTCCTAGAATTTCCTCTAAACAGGAGAGACATCGGGAGGCTGTCGAAAATTACACTGAACAGGGGATTTGATTTGAACAAATACAGAAGACTTGATTTGGACCACAGGGAATGCAACTTCAAGCAATGAACCGAACTTTAAATTAACAAATGAACAATTGAATAAAAACTGCAAATCCTAAACTATGGTTCAAATCATCCAAATAAACTTTATTGAATATCAATGATCGGTGATGAATAAAATCCCTATATCTTACTCACAAGAGACAAATAATATGAACTTGATGAGTAAAAGATAAGGATAATTGCAATAAGGGACTATCCATGAATAAAGCATCTCCATCATAAACAACAAATCTAATCTCATGCAAACACATTGATCCCTTATGTAAGCAAAAAGAATGCGACATGCGAATAAATTCACCAGCTTATCTAGAGGTGATGATGTTAGATGTCTCATGGGTATGACAGTTGCCCTACGAATGTATTTAAGGAGATCGCAATAACACCTTGCAATCGACATCAGAATACAAGCGAACACATTCGACCTTACAAGCAATGAAGTAGGAGGAAATTTGATTGCAAACTAATGTGCAAAGCCTCTAAATAATGTTGTGAATCGCATGCAAATGGTGGTAGTCAATGTGTAGGGTTCACACAAGTCATGCAAAGAGATGTGGTAATCCCTGTAATCAGCAATAACATGCATATTATAAAGATGGATGGCATTCTATGAACACAGATATACACACAACGTATTATCCACGGGCAAAGGTGACATATCTACAATACATATGCTGTTGTAGGTGGAGGCAATGAATATTGCAGCGTTCTCACAATCAACATCAATCTAGCGCCTAGGAAATGCATATGAGCTCCCACGAGCCACTTAAGGGATTCCTCATTTATGTGGCAGTCCACCTACGAGTGATAGCTAGCAATATGCAAGGGACACAATAGAATTTCTTGCAAACATGTGTAATGTAGCATACGATCAGTGCTAACACTTACTGATAGTGATGGAAGGTTCCCCATATGAACAACAGCGTCAATTAGCAGCAAAGTAACAAATGATGTGATGCCCTTGCAACCAACCGCCACATAACGACAGCCAAATACACCGGTCTTATGCAAAGAAAGACGGATGATACATAGCAAATGTAAATACCCATGGGCCCCTGTAAAAGACCCGTACACCTAATGTGTTGTCCACGAGCAAAATACAAAGTGACTACATCAAATGCGAATGCTACAACGGATTTGATGCCCCTTTTAAAAAAAGAATCACCAACCAATAAAAAAATGCCAAAATTTGAACGAATTTTAAAGTAGCAGCATTTTATGGATTTTGATTGTTGTTTATTACACAAGCTATCACAAAGAACTTATCAAGAACCGCCAAATTCAAGTGCATTCATTATAGGTTCGTCTAAATCAACGCTTAGCATATCATGATCAAAAATAGAATTGCATGCCCCTTTTAAAGTGTAATTGAAGAGATCGCTACTTTATATTACAAAGATTAATGCATCGTTTTGACTTGATGAGCTCCTTACAATGTGATAGTCTGCCATAGTGATAACAGTCTATGAACTATTACATTTTCCTAAATGAGTAAAAGTAAATGTGTACATGATCTCAAACACCTAACAAAATAGAGAATTAGGTTCATTTTGAGACATCTTATAAAATTTTAAAGAAACCGCTCATTTAAGATGGGTCACTCCGTCAATCTTCAATAGAACCACTGACTGAAGAAGAGTACAATATAGGTATTTGGCCTCAAACCATCACTTGAGCTATAATAAGGTCTCTATCTAAAAGGCTTCTCGTTTTATCTAGGTTGACATTTTATTTTGTGCCAAGATCTCTTGATGAGGTTGAATCTAATTGATATCATGTGTCATGTCAAGTTCCTCTTTAAAGTTATACTTAATTGTGTAGGCCCTGAATATTATGTTGGGATCTTTGATTAAAAAGAGTTGTTAAAAAAAAAAAGATCGAAGAGAAGGCAAAAAAAGATAGAAGAAAGAAGCCTTTAGAATCCTCCCACCCCCCCCCCCCCCCCCCCCCCCCCCCCCCCCCCCCCCCCCACCCCCCCCACAGGGTGCTTTTTCTTATATTTTTCAAAGGCATAGGACATTTTATGCATATATTTTGATAATTGAATTGATACCATCCCATGGACTTAGATCCCTAATAAATAAGCTACACATCATTGACTTTTTGTTACGCATCGAGATCTCTAATAAATAAGCACTCATCTAGGTTGAGATCTTGCTACATGCTAAATTATGTAAATAAGTATTCATCTGGGTAGACTTTGTGTTTTGTGCCAAGATCCCTGGCTAAATCATACCCAGTTGGATGGACAGATAACATTACATTATAATCATAGTATAATATATATATATATATATATATATATATATATATATATATATATATGAGTTGGTATCATAGTATGCATCAAGATTCCTAGAAAATAGATGTTCATTTGGGTTGACATCATGCCTAATATTGCTTATTATGCATGACCTGCATGATTAAGGAGTATCAATCTTTAAATGGAATGCATATGAAATAGCTTCCTCCTAAATGTCAAAAGGTCTTCTCTTAGTCCAGCATGGTCTTCAATGACTCAACCTAAAAAATTGTAAGTTTCTCATGGCTCAAAGTCTGAGGCCCGAGCTGGTATGATGGTCTGAATAAACAAATCCAAATATGACAGATTCGCTGACAGCTTTCCTTGGTCATCAAGTTAGAAAAATGATTGTAGTAAGAGGGCGTTTACTTCATAGTTTTAATGGCAAGAACGATAAAGTTCCAAACTTCTGTAGTTTGACAATCTCAAATGGCCCAAATCCAATTGATCTTCTTACTAAAAAGATAACCCTCCCTAATCTAATTCTGCATCACTACTAAAATGCTGTCCTACATGTTTAAATTATTGGCTCCACTTCCTTCAACAAATCTACAAGAAGGCTCTTGTTTAACCGAATGTTTAATGAAAAAAAATCAAAACACATGAGTTATTAATAGATTATGTATCACTGTTTTCCAACAGAATGCTTAGTTTTATTTTGCGATCCATGCATTTTTCAAAGAGTTTTGATCCAATTTAATTGTGAGCAACTCTATCACAATAATCTATGTTACTTAACCTTTCATTGGCAAACCATCCATTTACAATTTGGTTCAGTTTAACAATACATCTACTGCTCTTGGTATCTTCTATTTATTTTTTAACCAAAGTGGACTATATTCTGTTCATATAAATGATTTTTTTTTAATGCATGAATTTAGCAGGTTCAATCTTACATGAATTGTTTGTCATCCTTTGACAGGAGGAACCACTTCAAGTGAATCCTCGTTTACACTATCAACCACTTGATGTGTATCCTGCCCCTCTCCATAGATGTTGATGTTTCTGTGATCTTGGTAATACTTTGCTAGGATACATTAACCAAATTCTGGTTCTTCGAGCCGGTGTCTTGGCTCCACTCTTTTCTCTTGTATGTCAGGCTTCGAGTTGAACAGAAGAAGGAACATGAAGGATACATAGAAGTTTCTTTGCTGGGAGTCTCAGAAGCTCTTGGTTTTTGTGCCAGCAGCAACAGCATCCGATTCTTTTATTTGATGGTCTGAAAAAATTTTGGTTGATAAATCTGCTCGTTATTTCTAACTTGAGTTTTGCCATTGCACCCTGAGCAGAATACATCATAAGGAGCTACTAGAAGTTGTAGCATGAGTAACATTATAAGAGAATGCCTGTGTTGAAGGCTCTGCAGCAAACAATTCTGTTGTTAATGACGTTTTGTAGGATAAATCAATTTATTTATATTTACGAGGCTTAAAATTCTGTAGGTTTGTGATGTTTTTAAGGGTCTGTATGGGGGTCTGAACATTGGATTGTGTATGTTAACACAAACGGTTGAAAGAATACAGTTGCGGTTCAGAGGTTGTGTATTGTGTGATTCTTTATATGTTTGGAAAAAAGATTGTCACCCTTTCATTAAGATGTTGAGGTTTCGTTTGGAACAGTTTTAGATCACTATTTTTTCTTGCTCTTAAGATATTTTTATATTAAAAAGAAAATAATAAGAAAGCCGTCCCAAACGAAGCTCGAGTCTATAGCCCAAAAGTTGGAGAAATTATTCTGTGCGGATAATGGACCGTTCGGAGACGAATCAGAACGTGTCATGTCATCTGGTACATAGCTGTGGTACACAATAAAAAAAGTGACGTGGCGTGTTCTCATTCACCTCTGTACGGTATCCATAACCACATAGAATAATTTTACCAAAAGTTGAGGCATTACATAGATGCCGCTTGCAGTTATGAAACAATTTTTTTTTTTTTTTTTTTTGGGATATGGTAACTGCTAAGTTCTTTATATCAATTATCAAATTTGTAAAGATTTGATCATCTTTGTACTTTGAAATTTGTTGACAAGGTGCTATAACATACATCAAATTTATGCTTTGGCACTTGGTATGTCAAAAAGTTGAGTTATGAAAGAGATAATATTGCTTAGTTTTGTATAGTGAAAACTTAAAAACTTCAATTTATCAATTGAACTTAAGAACATTTTTTGCTGTTTTTTATAATGTCAATGATTTTTTAACTACTTTAAATTCAAATCATTCAAAATTTATGATATATGACGAAAAATGTGGTAGAAAATGGGCTACATGTTTTTAAGAGTTTAATGCCCTCTTTGTTCCTCTCTTTATTTATATATAAACATTCTCCATTCAATTAAAATTTGGTGAATTTGGTGCTATGTCTATAAAATATGGGAATAAAATCATCAAATCTCTTTAAAATCACTAAATTTATTAGCGTTCAAAATTTTCACAAGGTGTGGATTTGGTTCCATGATAAGATAAAGTATTAGAGATTTTCAAATGGATTGAAATTAAAAATAAATAAAAAAATATAATACATATTGTATTTGATGATTTTGATTAATAAAGTATATGAAAAATCTATACCTTTAAAAGACTTTATATTCCTCCCAATGATATTTATATTTTTTGTATGTTTCATATGAATGAATTATAATCAAATTAATGAGATTTAATCATACATAATTTTTGTGTTATAGATTACAAAATTAAAATGAAGAGTCGAATAATTTTCTCTTTTTAAGAGAAGAAAAGTCAATTTATCACAACAAAGGTAATCAATTGGCATTAAGCCTACAGAAAAAAGATGTATGAGCCTAGGATGCCACTTTCTCATTTAAAACAAACTAATTATTACCATATAAAAAAATTTAGAGGCACAAAAAAAAAAAAAAAAACAGCTAAATTCCTTTATTTTTAAGTATAAATATCTATATTTTGAAGTTGGGCTACATGTTTTTAGAAGTTTACTGCCAAAAAAATTTTAGAGGAACAAATAAACATCTAAATTCCTTGGGAAAATTTATTATTATTAGGATTTTTTTATTTTTAAGTATAAATATCTATATTTTGAACTTGATGCCTTTGTGTTTTAGCATGAAATTCTTTCAAAACACTTTATATATCCCTGTCTTCCCTGTCTTTGCGATTCTCTTCAACAGAAATATTTTTCTTGGGATTCAAATCTTTAATCTTAGAGTCCAAAAATTTTTGTTTGAGTATATCTAAAATTGGATATATGGAGTGTGATTTTAATAGTGATAGATCTAGTGGTTTGATTGTAACTTTGGGTGATTAAGTCATTAAAAAGAGTGCACATTTTAGATATCTCAAGTATTGTTCAAAGCAAAGGTAAAATAGTTGGTGATATTATTATTAGAATTCAAGTTAGGTGGTTGAACTGTGGATGAATGCGTCCGGCCTGTTGTGTGGTAGAAAAGTCTCTTTCAAACTTAAAAGGAAAATTTTTTGAGATAATGGTGCAAAACGTTGGCCATTAAAAAGAAGCATAAAACTAAGTTTTGCATATGAGAATGCTCGGGTGGATGAGTTGCTTTACACTTAGAGCCAAATTGCGAAACGAGTATATACGTGCAAAGAGTGTAATCGCTCCAATGGCAGATAAGATTCGCATAAAACGTAGGCCTTTCGATAACTCTATTAGAAGAGTAGATGCACTAGATCCAACCTATGTTAATAAAGATAATGGTTGACCTAAAAAGACTTAGTTAGAAAGTAGTAAAATATTTTTTTATTAGATTTAAATGAGAATTTTGGATACCCCAATCCTGAGTTTAGTTTATAAACAGTTGAATTAGTTTCCTTTTAAGCAGTTTTTGTTTAAGCTTCTTTTGCTAAATTTACACAAACTAAGTGTCATTGTGATTCCAATCAAAATTTTCCAGAACAAGTCCCATGAAATCATTATAACAGACTAACATCTTCAGTCTTAACAGTATAGAAAGGCATTTACATTATTGTTTCTTGATAAATATAGAGCTACAAAAATACATCAGCAATAGTATTATGAGACCTTTCAATAGTTGAAACATTCTCCTCATTATTTAGATTGAACACACTCAATAGAAGAAAATTTTATATTATTTTGTATAATTAGCCAGCTCTCTGTCCCTATATCTGCTTCAAATGGATATCCCCTCATCACAGAAGCCGATAATACGGCAGACATCACCTGTTTTCAGTTTCTCCAGTTGGCCGAGCACCAGAGGAGCATACTTGTACACTGTTTCCTTACACTGTAAGAATAAGAGGAAATTTTTTTAAAATAATAATAAAACCAGTAAGTCAAGCTGATTTGTGAGCCAGCTCGGGCTCAACTCTTCATGAGTTTAGTTCGATGAGCTAATGAGTCAAATTTGAGCTAGCCCAGACTCAACTCGTTAGCTCAAGGCCAACTCGTTTACCATTTTATTAAAAAAACTAGTTGAATCATAATCATTTCCTCTATTTCATAATAAACGAGCCGGTTCGTGAGCCAGCACAATAAAGCTCGAGCTTGATTATCAAGCTCAAGATTAAGTCAGAGATGACTTGAGCTCGACATGACTCGTTTACACCCCTAAGACCAGCATTCCGGAATTGCTTTTATTCAACAAATCAAAAAAATAAATAAATATTGAGACTCACATGATCTTCCTGGTCTTCTATTTCTTCACAATATTCCAGAAGTGCATCCATTACCCTCATCTGACATTGTGAAACATAAAATAAAATAATTGAAGGTAAGCAAAGAGGGGGAAAATTTTTAATTTTAACCAGCTTTACACTTTTACCCTTATTTTTGATTGCTTGAGCTGATAGAAAAGATCCCTGATAGACCGGCGGCAAGTTGTGCAGGTTCGCTCATCTGCCACCTGCTCAGCAACACCAACTATGATCACATCAGTGATGTTCAATAAATTCCTTTTGAGGTATGTCCAGTCTTTTAATATTCCTCAAAATTACACAGCATGCTAATATTTAATATTTTTGTTTGTGTGGATAGCAAAATTTTCTTATGATGATCATTGAATATAGAAGAAAGAAACAAATGAAGTTTGACTGAGCATTATGATGGTTTTTGCCTGGCTGCAAAAATCTGGAAGTCCATGGTGAAGAATATTTGATCTAAGGGTATACATTTTCACCAATATATGTACTCATTCATCTTATTTTGAACTTTTATGGTTCAGGATGTTCTGATGTTCAGCTACATTTGAGAAGAAAAACCAGATTTGCATGTTTTGTCTTCACATGACAAATAAACTAATAGAACAAAGAAGATGATGATGTTAGCATTCATCAATAAATCTCCACTGGTATCTTTCTTACTGATTTCATGAAGCACAGACCGGTGCGATTGCATAGGATATCTTCATCAAGTAGTCCTTTCAGAGCCAGTGTTGTTCTCTGCACATATGCCTCAGATGTCTCCAAGCACTGAAATAATAAATTAATTTGCCATCACATAATGCAAAAAAGCATAAATAAATAAAACTAGTCATGAAGAATGATATCAGGTCTAAATTTGCATACCTTTGCCTTCAGTTCAGAAGGCAGAATATGACAGGCTTCTTGAGAAAGCATTCCAATCTCCTCAAACAAACTCAAATGTGCTGAAGATTTTTCTGCTTTTCCTTAAAGCTTTTAGAGCAAAGAACTTAGGTTGAATCTAACATAAAGGATTTGCTTATTTTCAGATTCTTACCTTTGTTATTGTGCTTGGTTTCAGACCAAAACCTAGCATCCACATTTGTTAATGAAATGAGCAGGAAAAGAAAATATATAGCCAAACCAATTTCCTTCATTATAACTTCCAGCAATCTGTCAGACATGAAGATAAGCAAATATAAAGTTCCGAGTAAATTGTTTATGATCCCATTGAAGTATATTGATAGAAAAAGAAGTGCAGAAAGTATGATTTGCAGGTTTAACACAGCTTTATTCTCTTTTTTTCTTCATTTTAGGACTATCTCTTCCATCTTGTTATACAGCATATAAGCTTACTAAATTTACTAGTACAGAATCAGTTACTGTGGCAAACAAAAAACAGCCAGTTGTAAAATATAATCAAATGAGAATTGCATTTCTCCTCATAAACAAGAAAAAATTTCAACGATATGGCGCTGCAGACCTCGAGGAAGACGATGCAAATCTACAAAGAAGTTGTGGATATAATTTCTTAGGAAGTAATGGCTATGGCATTGTGGTTGTTTAAGGTCATGAAAATGCTTATATAGCTAACTTAACATGCTAGGTAACACAAAGCAATGTACAGAGATAATTGAACTCTCATTTTGCACATTGGGAACTTATAATTGCTCTTCTTCATGCTGGATTATTGCATTAGAAGGGGTGTGAGATGCTGCTTTCCTACCTTTTGTTGCAGGTTTATTCCATTTTATAAGTACTGAAATGTCCTCATCTTTAGTACAAACAACTGGCTTGAAATGTGAGAGGTTGATTTATTTTCAAATTATTTGGAAGCCTATTATTTGATGTTTGATGGAATTTTCGCAGAAGCTGAGTATTTGAAGGATGAGATCTGAGTTCTGATTGCAGGTGAAGAACATGGAAGAAATATGGATTAATGAATCCTTGACATAAATTAATTACTACTTTAATTTTTTAGATTATATCAACCTCTCACAAACCTGAAATTTATCAAGTCATAAGAAATTTCATGACTTATTGAGCTTGGTTTAATCTTGGCTCATTTGCTAGCCTAAGGAGTCTTATTGAACATATTAACGAGCATCGCTATTAAGCGGTTTGTTGGTTAAGTGAACAAACCTTATTGAGCTTATTAATGAGCATCTTATTGAGTTTAAAATTGAATTTTAATTAAATGAAGTACTAAATAAATAAGGATTTTAACGAGCATAAATAAGCGACTTGCATTTCTGAACAAAAATAATTTGATATATAAATGAACAAAATTATCACATAGTCACATACTAAACAAATTTTAAATCAAGTCTTAAATTAGAATATCACTGGATTATAAGCGAGTTAAATAATATTCTTTATTATTAAGAAATTAAACACCAAATTATTCAAACTTATTCACGATCGAATATTTATTCACGATCGAAATTAAATTAAATCATGAATAATTTATATTGACGATATTGATTCATTTGGATCCTTAAATCAGTCCAGACATGAGTAATTATATTGGACCGTCCATTGGGCCCATCAGGTTAGAATGGTTCGACAGCCCATTTATTCTACCAATCTAGCATGGCCCGGCATTTAAAAAAGCCCTTCAGAGAAGTCCAACTTATAAAGCCCACACTCCAATATCGAATACCAAAGTACCAATAACGTTAACGCACAAATATTACAAAGCTGGACTAGAGGTAAAAAACAAAAAAATCTATATATTTGAGGCCAATGTTAGTAATAAATAAATTGCAGCATTATATGTACATATTTTAAATAATTATCTGAGACTTTTCACTACTAAAAATGTAATTACATTTCTTATCAGACATTATTATCATTGATAAAGTGCTATTTACTATTTATGAATTTTTCTTATTTCTTAATATTCTCAAAAAATGAATATTGATTGGATGATTCAATTTGTATGACTACTCAATGCCAATATGGACCTCCTAAAATAAGGTATTTACCATTATGTTTCATGCATATAATATTTCATCAATATTTTAATATCGGTATAATTCTCTCATAATCTCAATTGGTTAAATTATTTTAAAGGACATTGTTGTCATTTTTAAAAAGAAAAAATACAACACTTTTTTAAAATTTTTTAAAGCAATTTTACACTAAATATAAACAACTAAGGAGATTTAAGCTTCATTTAGGACAGTTTTCTTACTGTTTTTTCAGCTTTTTAGTATAAATATCTTAAACTCGAAATTTATGTACTAAAAAGATGCTTTAAAAAATAGTAACAAAGCTATTCCAAATAAAGTTTTAAGTTGTATGATTCACTAAGGAAAATAAGTCAAATCTAATCCAAAATTTGGCTCATCATAAGAATAATAAAGCATAATACATCTCAAGCAGTCCTCAAATCTCTCCATTTTCGATGGAGTTCATATTTAGGAACTTATTCTTTTCACCACCATCCTCTCCATGAATTAAAATATGGTTGCAATAACCAATTGCCTTCACCAGATACCACATTTTGCTCTTCATTAGACATTTCTGTCCCATCGGATGAAACCTCATCGAGCAAAGTCTGCAACGTATGAGAATCTAAAGGCTTTTGCCAATCAAGACTATTCCCCCATAAACTTCTTTCATCCCATCCCGCACTAAAACCTTGGCTTTCCTGCTGGTCTTCGCATTGAGATGGAGATGTGTAGAAAGCTTGCAGCAAGTGGAAGGCCTCTGGTGAGTATTCTATTTCTCTTGGGGAGATTAATTCTAGCAAACGGTTATTTTCAGTGTCAGAATGATCGATAGTAATTGTAAGGACATAAACAAGAGAATTTGAGAGCTGGACTTCCATGCCGGAAATGCTTTCTTCAGTTAGGACTTCATTAATATCACCTTGAGTTTCATCTTCATGTGTTTTCCTGTTAAGGATTTAAACATGCAAAATGTTCATAATCTGACATGATAAGCAAGAGCTCATGTTCTGAACTATCAACAAATGCTGAAAGAAGGTAGCTTCAACCATTAGAAAGAATAAACAAATACCTCAGGGAAAAATATTTTGATTCAGACTCTAATATCTCTGCTTTTAATTTTTGAGACCGTTGTTGTTGCAGGATTGTCGCTGATTGTCGCAAGGATCTCAGCCTTATCAATGTCTGAATAAAAAAATTAAAATGTCAGTTAATGGTACATTTCATAGTGATGTCAGTTAATTCAGTTTGCTTTTTAGCGTTAGTCAAATTTATGTTTTAAAATTCAATATTCTAAAAATTTTGTATAATATGTACCAATATTCGAAAGAAAGATATTAACAGATCAGAGGATTTACATATAAATCATAAAATTTTTATGTATTTATATATCTAATATATAATTTTTTATAATTACTTATTTATTATTTTATTGTCTAAATACCATCAAGTTATTATACATGAAAAGAAGTGTTTATTTTAAAAAAGTTAATATTAGTGATATTTTTTACGTCATTTAGAAGTTTGATGTTATATAAGTATTTATAAATATCTAAATTTTAGATATAAAAGTATATGAAATTTATGATATGTATGTAAATCCTCCTAAAATAGATAAATGGCACTACAGTGGGAAATATTAAATAGAAAATAAGAAATTATGGCACTACAGTGGGAGATTTTTGCATTCTAATTTTGCATGAAAATTCCACAAACAAATGGATAAATGAAAGAGTAAGGCTACACCAAATTTTTTATGTCGGTAATCCGGGAAAGTGGAAAAATTATGGGCCTAATCTAGCTGAAATAATTCTATCATGTGAGCATTAATTACAAAAATTTCTCCATCCCTCATTAGGCTACACCAATTTTTTTATGTGGGAAATACTAAAAGGGAAAATAATCATAGGCCTAATCCAACTAAAATAATTTCATCATGTGAGCATTAATTACAAAGATTTATTCATCCCTCATACTGGAGAAAGCAAGATTACAAGAATATGAGTTGTTGGCAAGAAATAGCGTAGAGCCAGTAAGATATGGGAAGCATTCGAAATTATTGTGGCCAAGGATGGTTCGATGATTCTAGTCAGGCAACGATGGTCTAATGATGGAGGTCGATCAAATGCAGTTCCCTAGCAATGGTTTAACGATAGCAGTGGTCCAACAAAGATGGTTGGGCGGAGGCAATCTAACGATAGTGGTTTGGTGACGGTACTATGATGATAATAAAGCGTGGTGATCTAATGATTGTGATCTGACAATGACAGTAGTTGGGTGGCAGCAGCCCGATGGTTGTGACCCGCGAAGATGATGATTAGGTGGTGCTTGAGTGATGGTTCAATGGCAGTTAAAGAATCTCATAATTTAAATCTTTATATACAACTTCACTCTCTAAATAATGAAAAAAAGAATTTATAATTAGAAAATAACCCTCACTTATTGACCTTAATACAAATAAATTTATATGATTTAATTAACTCATAAAAATATTTAACTACGATTTTTTCTAACAACCGTGTTTTTTTCTACCTTTACTGAATATTATTACCTGAATACGGCCCCGGAAGGGAAATTGGGATACTGGGTGGCGCTCTGCAAGCGCCGCGACCTCTCGTCGGCATTCTTCCTCCAGCTTCAAAATGAAATCTTCCAGCTCCTGCCTTCCCCTTACATGCAACTTTTTTCCGCTGGTGTCTGGCGTCGGCGAAGGAGTTGGCGAAAGCTCCGGCGAGGGCAACAGGGAAGCCGCTGGCGCAGTCCCCATAATCTCTTTCGCCAACAGTTTGGACTCTTCGCACGCATCCGAACTGTCGAAGGGTTCTTCCGCTTCCGCAAAGGGTGGAGGCGTGGCCGCCGCGCTAGTGCGAGGCATGGGGCAGAGTCCTGCCTCCACCTCCAGCTCCCTCCACATCTGCATCAGAGACGAAGCGCGCACCGTCGGCTGAATGTCGGCTGCTACAGTGGCGATGGTGGAAGAGTTCGGAGAAGACTCGTGGTTGAAGGACAAGGAACCAGCGGAGACCGGCTGAGCCGTCTTGGGAATGGGGTTGTGGGAGTGGACGCGATCAAGGAGGGAAGTGTGGTGGTCGTGCCATTCATCGGAGGTCATACCAGCGACGGAGGAGGTCATGGATGGCAAGTGGCTGAATGGCGGGTTTTTGGGGAGGAAGGAAAGTGAAGGAAAAGAAGGTGATTTTGTAAGCATGACGGAACTGCGGTGGCTAAAATTTGCATCTTGACTATTGTGGGGAAGGGAGAATGTATGCTTGGAGAGATTGAAGGCACGCAGAAGAGGCGGTGCGTGATGGTAAATCTTTGAGCAATCGGCTGCCATTTTAATTAGATGCGAGGAGATGAACGGAATCATTGTCGTAATGCGGCTTGGTTTCCGAAGAAGAAGAAATATTTGGGATGGATAGCATCGAAGGGGGTTCGGTGGCTTTTTATGGATGGTGGGGAGAGCGGGATGAGGTTGGGAGCGGAGTCTGTGCTCGGCGGTGATGGAGTGATGACTAATGAGGAGGGACGAAAAAAGGGCTATGCGACGCACGTGGTAACAGCCGCGTGGTGGCCGGGCCGCGAGAATCGGCTATTCAGTATTCTCCTAAACCGGGTCGGCTAACCAGGCCGGGTTTAATGGATCCATTTGAAAATGGCCCAAAGCTTGCTCTATATAACACTTTACAAATAAATAATTTTTTATTCTCTTACATTTTCTATGATTGCTTATTTTCATAGCATAATTCAAATGATGTTAATTTATAATCCAATTTAAGATTACGTATAAAATTATATTAACTATTAATAATTAAAATGATATTCAAGTCAAATATTTTCTCTTTAATTTTATTTAATGTTATATAAAATGAAGACCAATGGATATAGCCGCTAAGATAAATTTAAATCTTCTTTGATTATCCACACCTTCACAAGCCGACCTTTCTTAAAAAGGTAAGCTTGGTGACGATGTCATTGATCGTGACGTTGATAAGCACGCAAGGCTAATCAAACTCCAAATTGATTTGTGTGTCGACAAATTCTAGACGATGAGCCATATTGGGTTGAGGAGCTAATTGGGCCAAGGAGCTAATGAAGTCTCAAGTTCTCAACTCAACTTGTACTAATCTAAAATATACTAGCATTCTGGAGTTTAAATATAAAATTATTTTTGTAAATAGAAATTATCTCATTCCTTTACAATTTTATCATATCGAAGGATTCTTTATTGTTTGTATTTATGGACTTAATTTTTAGAAACAAATACTACAAAAAAAATCAGCTTATAATGTGTGTTGTGGCTTTAGGAGAAAGGGGGACATTTAAGTCAATAAATTTATACACACATAAGTTTCGAACTCAAAACCTTTTAGTTAATGGTCAAAACTCTCAACCAACAGATAAAAATGAACTGAATTATCCTTATCTTTCATACACGTACTATTTAATTGAACAAATAGGCGCCATTCCGTAAAATCTCATCTCAAGGAAATTTCCATCATTGATCCTTCAAAACTACAAACAGATATGTTAATAAAGAACTCAGGGATAGAAGAAATCATATTCTTCTATAACAAACTAACAAAACTTGGCGAAAAATAATTAAAATTTTATTTGGGATAATTTTTTTATTGTTTTTTAAAATAATTTTTTAGTACGTAAATTTTTAATTTAAAAAAATTTTGTAATAAAAAATTGCTTTAAACAACAAAAAAGCCATCCCAAATAGAGCCTAAAACTAAAATTAAAAGAAGATGATGTAATTGGAACTGTTTTCCTTAAAGCAAAACAGATAGTATTAAAATGAAAGGAAAATATACACAAGACTGAACTCATCAACCAATAAATGATGAACTGCTTACCTACCTTCAATTATGAAAGATCAAATCTTCAATTAGTTCAAGAAATGAGAAATTACAAAGAATAACTGAATAACTAACATAATACAAAATTATAAGTACATGAAATAAGAAGGAAGTCCAACCATTCCAGATTGGTCCTAAGAAATTGAATGGCCAATGCCTTACACAGCACTAGACAGACCTGCAAGTTCAAAACTAGTAATATCACAAGCAAATCAAGCAAAATAGAAAAGATCACATATATATAGGCTGAATTTGATGTACATGGTGATATAGCAATACATCCTGCTTAAGTCAAAATCAAAACAAGTGATAAAACGAACATAAGAGATATAAAAGATCTGGCAATGGTTTTAGCTATAAAGTATATGGCAAGTAAAAGAGCACCTGCTTTAGTCTAAATGGTTATCACCTTATGATGTCAGCTAGACGAACAAGCAGCATCTACAATTAAGATTACAAGGCAGATAATCAAAGAGCGACTTAGGCTTCGTTTGGCATAGCTTTCGTCGTGCTTCCTAAAACGACTTTCTAGTATAAAATTTTCTAATTTAAGAAATTTTTGTACTAGAAAACTGTTTTAGAAAACAACAAAAAAACTGTCCCAAACGAAACCTTAAAAAACAGGCTCGGATGATTTTGCAACAGGTTTGTTGCGGGCTAGAATATACGCGGCGATAGAGTTAAAATACTACGTCTTAGCGTTGTACGGATATCCAGCTCACACACAGAGAATACAAGATTTTTACGTGGAAAACCCTGAAAAAGGGTAAAAACCACGGGGCCTGGCCCGGTTGAAATGATTCCACTAGAACTTGAGTAGATTACAGGGGGCTGACTCGCCTTTAAGGGCGATCAGACTACAAGTATCACCCGTAGGGTGAAAGTTAGAGGTTTGTGAGGGCCTAAGGTCGCTCTGGCAAAACTTTGGGGTCACCCGGCGGTCTGGCAGAATTTTGGTCCCTAGGTAGTTGTTGAGCAGAGTTGAGGACGTTAAATGATGGTCCGGCAGAACTCCGGCGTCAGGAGGTGGTCCGACGAAGAGCAGGGCCTCAGGTGGTGGTCCGGCGAAGAGCAGGGCCTCAGGTGGTGGTCCGGCAAAGAGCAGGGCCTCAGGTGGTGATCCGGCAAAGTGCAGGGCCTCAGGTGGTGGTCCGGCGAAGTGCAGGGCCTCAGGTGGTGGTCCGGCGAAGTGCAGGGCCTCAGGTGGAGGTCCGGCGAAGAGCAGGGCCTCAGGTGGTGGTCCGGCAAAGAGCAGGGCCTCAGGTGGTGGTCCGACGAAGTACAGGGCCTTAGGTGGTGGGTTCATCCGGGGCTTCTTGAAGGGAGTCCGATTGATGCAGCGAAAGACCGGAGTGGAGGTTTAGGGGCTGACACCTAGCCAGGCTTCAGATGATTTTCCTCCGGGTTCTGATGGCGACAAGATAGAGAGCGAGCTGCAGAAGGCCTTTGCACTCGAGGCTGATGATGAGGTGGTAGATATTGAGTAGTGTCTTTGCTAGTTGTATTTATCTGATATTTCTTAGTGCTTTAGTTTATGCTGGATGTTTGTGTTCATATATATTGTCATTTATGATTCAGTAGTGGATTGCTTATTTAGTAGTGAATTATGTGTTGCCTTCTATGATTTAGTCTGAATGACCTTTATGCTTTTTTTCTCTTTTAAGGTACTTGAATCGTCTGAGATTATTGATTAATGCCGTTCAATTTATGCGAAAGAGGTCAGGTCGTACCTACTTAGGACCAACTCTCGAGCATCTGAGATTCAAGCTTCTCGTTTTAAGGGGTTCAAGTTTCAAGTGAAGAACTTTTGACCTTTCTGAGGTTGTTGATTGTAGCATTGTATAAAGCTATTTACACCTGTGTGGAAGAGGTCAAGCTGGATCCCCCTGGGACCGATCATCCAGTAATTGAGGTGTAACAAAGAATGTGCGTACCTCGAACCAAGGATATTATAACTAAGTGGCATCCACTTAGGCTATTTTGACCTATCCGAGGTTGTGGATTGAAGCATTTGGTTATGCTTCTTAACCTGTGTGGAAGAGGTCGGATCAAATCCCCCTGGGACTGATCATCCTAGATTGAGTTGCAATCGTATTGCGTATTACTCGCATCTAGGATTTCAAGATTGAGGCTCACAGTGTGTGTGAGATTACAGTCCTAATTGAAGGAGGCAACAATGTAACTGAACAAGGGAACAGAACTTTACTGCACTGAACAACACCATACTTCCCTGATACAATTCAGGGATAGGAGCTACAAATGTTACTGTCAATACAGGAGTTAAACGACACTTAACACATACAAACTTGAAAACAAAAACACTTTTATCTTCTACTGATAGTATTTGCGAAGGTTATCCACATTCCAGGTCTGAGGAAGCATCTTTCCTTCGGCATCTTTTAGTTTGAAAGTTCCTGGCTTCACTACGGCTGCCACCAAGTACGGACCCTCCCAGAGGGGGGAGAGTTTGTTGCGCTGAGGGCCTTTTCTTGCCGCCTCGATGCTGCGCAGAACCAGATCCCCTATCACTATACGGCGTGGTTTCATCCTTCGGTTATAGTGACGGGCAATCCTCTGGTGATATGCAGCGGTCTTGAGTGCCGCTTCGTCTCTTATTTTTGGGAGGAGGTCTAGATTGCATCTGAGCTTTTCTTCGTTGCCGTTAAGTCAAAAGTTTGGACTCTATGACTTGGAACTCCAATGTCGACTGGAATGACGGCTTCGGTGCCAAAGCAGAGATTGTACGGGGTTTCTCCTGTTGGGGTTCGTGTTGTGGTACGATAGGCCCAGAGGATATTTGGGAGTTCATTAGCCCATTGCCCCCCAGCCTTCTCCAAGCGTGTCTTCAATCCTTTCAGAATCGTCCGATTAGTGACCTCTGTCTGTCCATTAGTCTGGGGATGGGCCACAGCCGTGTGTACCAGCTGGATATGAAGATCTTTACAAAATATGGTAAAGACCTTTCCCGTGAACTGTGTTCCGTTATCTGTGATCACCTTGGCGGGAATGCCGAAACGGCATATTATGTTCTTTCATAAGAACTATTTGGTATTTGCTTCTGTGATTTTTGCCAGAGATTCGACCTCTACCCACTTGGTGAAATAATCCACAGCAAGTATAATAAATTTTCGTTGTCCAGTGGCTATGGGGAAGTGCCCCATTATGTTGATCCCCCACTGAGCAAAAGGCCAGGGACTCTGTAGTGTTGAGATTTCTGTAGCAGGTAGATGGGTAAGGTTGGCATGTAATTGACAGTTATTGCACTTTCGTACGAACTCTAGTACATCTTGTTTCATCGTGGGCCAGTAGAAACCTTATCTCATTATCTTATGGGCGAGTGCCCTTCCGCCCAAATGTTCTCCACAGATGCCTGAATGTACTTCTCGGAGCGCATAGTTAGCTTCTGAAGGAGGGAGGCACTTGAGGTATGGCCCTGTGAAAGCTCGTTTGTATAACTCTCCATTTACAACAGTAAAGTTGGATGCCTGCCTCCGAAGTCGTACTGCTGTTATTGGGTCTTCTGGAAGAACACCCTCTTGTAAGAAAGATAGGAGAGGGTCCCTCCAGGATGTCTCTCCTGATTCAATTGACTGTATTATCCACGGGCCCGGAATACTTGGAAAATATATCTCCTCGATATACCTTTTTTTGTATGTGTCACCGGTTGTAGCAGTAGCTAGTTTGGAGAGGGCGTCTGCTCGCGTATTTTGCTCCCGAAGAATATGTATAATTTGATGTTCGCTTATACAAGCTAGGAGCAAATTTACTATGTTGCAATAAAGTGCCAACTGGGGGTTATGGATGTCAAATTCCCCCTCCACCTATGAAGCAACTAGTTGTGAATAAGTGTAGACTACCAGGTTTTATACTTCACAGTCAATTGCCAGGCGTAATCCGGTAATAAGAGCCTCGTATTCTACTGCGTTGTTTGTTGTAGGGAACTCGAGTCGGAGCCCGTACTCAAGAGTAATTTGTTGCAGAGAGATCAACAAGATTCCTGCTCCGGCACCAGAATTTTCGGATGCTCCATCAACATACATCGTCCAGCACGGGGGAGAAGGAGAAGCGCTTAGTGACTTGTCAGATACTGAGATGGTGCATTTAACCACGAAATCTGCAAGTGCCTGGGATTTGATGTCAGGTCTGGGCAGGTAATGAATGTCAAACTCTCCCAGTTCTATAGACCACTTGATGAGCCTGCCAGAGGCTTCGGGCTTCTGCAGGATATTTTTCAGCGGCAGATTCGTGTAGACTCCAATCGTATGGGCCTGGAAGTAGGGGCGTAGCTTCCTAACCGAGTAAACTAAGGCTAGCGCTGTTTTATCTGCTACGGGATAACGTCCTTCTGTTTCAGATAGAATCTTCCTGACATAGTATACGGGGCGTTGAGTAGCATTCTCTTCTCGGACTAGGACTGAACTGATTGCCTGGGCAGAAACAGCCAAGTACAAAAATAATTTTTCCCCTAGAATTGGCTTTGAGAGTAGCGGAGGTGAAGCAAGATAGGTTCGAAGCTGCTCGAAGGCCTCTTGACATTCGTTAGTCCATTGAAATCCTGAGTTACGGGCCCCTCGGAGGATCTTAAAAAAGGGCAGATATTTATCTCCGGAGCGAGCTAAGAAACGAGAGAGTGCCGCAATTCTTCCGTTTAGTCTCTGAACTTCTTTGATGTTTCTTGGAGGTACCATGTCCCTTAGAGCCTGGATCTTCTCAGGTGTGGGCTCCGAAAATTCGGCCCCGGCCTCCGCCCGCTTTTTGCTTTCTGTTCGGGGGGAGTTTTAACAGAATTAAGTTTCGGGGTAAATTTTGGAAGACAGATGGGTTTGTAGATAAGACACTACCCAGAGATTTCGCCCTCATTTTGTGAGGACTTTATGATCTGAGTTCTGGTTTCCTATAGGCGCAAGCCCCTATAGTTAATTACCCCTCCCGGTAACGAGAGAGAACTTTCGATTAAGGCTAGTCGTAAATCAGATACGTAGAAGATACGTATGTCTGGCATATAGTAGCAGCATGGGTGTAGGGTTTTGGGAATTTGAAGATTTTAATATTTAGAACAGAAATTTTCACCACTTTGCACTTAAAGCGAATAGTGGGGGAATGGATGATAGACCCGATCAAGATCCCATGGTTCCGTCATCCCGGGCCATCGTGATCCCTGGTCTACTTAGTCAGAGGAGGTAGTCGACCCAACCTGACAGAAGGATCCTTGTCGGTAGCCATGGGTTGTTTCGTCCAAGGGTACCTTGTAGACCTGGGGGGAATATTTGTCTAAGGGGACAAATTTGAATTCACCTTAGCTAACATAGGGCTTTGTGCCCTATCGATCATATCCTATTGATTCATATCTCAAGGATTTGATGCCATTGGGGAGCATACGGGCTCTGGCCATAACCATAATATAATGGTGCCATTTGGCAGCGACCACCTGGTTCAGAGGGCCCCGAGTCATAACCGTTTATCCTGCAGTGTCATTTGGCGGTGAAACTGCCGGTTAGAAGACTCGTACCACGTCCTTGCTGGCAAGAGATTGTTTGAGAATGGATCCTAGTGATATTTTCGACCAGGCATTAGCTCTTTGTGAGCTTAAGTATTTTTCATATTTGTCCGCCTCAGCAAACTATTGCGGAGGGTGGATGGATTTTATTTTAAGCGTTTGATAGTTAGATTTCATTTTTTTTTTAAATATTTCGAGAATTTTGAGATCCTGGGGATTTTCATGGAGTTTTGGATTTTGATGGAATTTAGGAGGCATTTGAAAATATTTATGTGGACCCCTCCGGTTGAGATCTTCAGTCAACGCGGCCATCATCGGGGTGTTTAGGATTATTGATGTTTGTGGATTGAACCTTGTCAACTCTGTTTACCTGCTAACAGAAGATCGGGTTTTCATAGGCTTCATACCCTTGTTAGTGAATTCTCTTGATTATAGGCCTTGAAGGCCTAATATGAACGTATAAAACAAATATCTCGGTCGACATCGCGACCATATATTTATTTAATAGTTTGAGTCGTGTCAACTCCTATCTTTCTGAATAGAAGGATCAGACTCGAACTTGAATTCACTTATTGACCCACGCAGCATCCCTAGACGTCACGTGTGTACCAATAACACGCTCGCGGGGGCCCATGCGGGTTATGATTTTATCTACCCCTTTTAGTGTACCTATGTGTATACAAATTAAAGTGCACACGTGCGGGGGTATTCTTGAAATATTTGTACACGCCTTCTGTCCGCTTGCATGAAAGTTGCGGATCCGGTGGCGTAGCGTCATACGATCTCCACAACTGTTGCTGGTAGGCAGGTAGATGTTTTCATTCATAAATTGGAATTGACTTCAGGATACTGTATTTACTGAAGCCTTTCTGCATCTACCCACGAGTGACATGTTTTACATACATCTGTACTCGTAGAGAGATTGTATGTATTGCAGATCTTTGAAGGTTGTTTACAGATGTTGTGTGTATTTATTTCCACAAGGAGTTCACTGTACTTATGATATATCCACTGTTGCTATCCACAAATATTATATCATTTACCATTGCTCGTAAGGGATATTCATGTTCACTACAATCTCCTAAATGTGCTTACAGGAGAATCGTTGTACTTGCATCATGTCCACTTTTCACCAATCTCAGGTGGTATGATGATTGTACTTGCTTGTAGGGACGGGTCTGCCGCCCTAAGACAATTGTCATTGGTTTGTAAGGGACTAATATACTTGCTTGATACTGCACTATTGTAGACTGTCAGAGTGTCGTAGTGTTCATCTCATGCTGCATATTGATCGCTATGACTTGCCAATATTTCTTGCATTTTGTTTGACATTGGATTGTTACCGCTTGTGGGAATGTCTCTTAATAGTGTTTGCAGTCCAATTATCATGACGGCTCTTTAACATTCGTTGGAGATTTCATACCATAGTTCATAGGTAGAAACTTTGTGTACAAGAAGAGTTTCCTACAACGGCTCGTAGGAGTTTGCGTTCGTCATAGAAACATTATTGTGTCTGTTGCGTGATGCATGCATACATTCATTAACAGTGTTTTATCTGTAGACGAGTTGGTGTGCTTGACTGCATGAGGGTTGTAAGAATTCATCATATCCACCATGTGTTGTCTCTTCTTACTCATATATGTTTGATGAATTCGTTTGCAAGTTCAATCTCTTGTTCAATTCATTCAAGTCCGGCTGAACTTCCTTGTTGTTGCTCATTTGAATTCAAATCATGTTTAGTTCGAGTTCATGTCCACTGTGCTTGATTCAAATCAAGTCCGAATTCACAGGTCCTTTATTTGATGTTCATTAAAAAGACCTCGGTCTTTAATTTGCATTGATGTGATTGCATGTCCACCAAATTTAGATCCCATTCCTTGTGGTCCAAATCGAATTCCCTATATTACTTTCAAGTTTGAGCTCCTTGTTATTCAAGTCTCTTGTGATCAGATTTAAATTCACTTGTCTCTGATCTTTCTCTTTGATGCACCTTCTTGGACTTGGATTGTTGTTGGTGGTAGGGATGTAGGAGATTTCCCTAACCCATTGGGACTCATTCATCAAGCATCTATATATCTTGATTACTCATTTATTAAAACCAAAGTCTGATTCCACTCAAATGCTTTGTTTAAATTCAAGTTCTTTAAAACTCATTTGAGTTCTCCCTTGTTCACATTAGGTTCATTGTAATGAGTTTGAGTCCCTTTCTTTTTTTTTTTGCATCGAGTTTAAGCTCATATTCAACTCATTGTTAATTGTTCAAATAAGGCTCAAGTTTGGGCTCTCAAGCCTCCTGTGCAGTACAAATTCTAAAGTCCACCATGCATTTTTATTTGCTCATCCACTATGCAAATTTGTTTAATCAAACCAATCCTCTTATTACAAGTCCTTGCATTCACTTTGAATTCTGTTTGCTTGCATGAAGTTCATTTGTATGCACTTGAATGCTCAAAGTTATTATTTATCTTTGAAGTCTTCATTTCGATCATGCTTTTATCAATTTAAAGTCCAAGTTTTTTTGTTGTTCAAAGTAGGTTCATCCAAGTCTTCTTGTTGTTTTGTTTAGTTCAAGTCCTTGTCATCCAAATCAATGTTTGATTTTATTTCATTTGAGTCCAAATCTTTGTTCGAAGCAAGTTTGAGTTCAATTTTGTTCAAGTCCTCAAGATCTTCAAATGAAATTTCGGCAGCCTCCCGGCGTCTCCCCCGTTTAGGGGAAAAACCAAGAGGCTGCCTTCCCCTCCACGCGACATGCGCGCTTCAGGTAGATGTCCGTAGACACCACGGCAGCAAATTTTTCTTCAATCCCCGCCCGCTACATGAGCGTTTAGGGGGGTCTTGGGCACCTGTTACAAAGAAACACAGAAGTTTCCCCATATGTGGGTACTTAATTTTTTGTTCCCCCTCACGCTACATGAGCGGTCCGGGGATTACCCACCTCGTTGCGAGCGCCGCACCGATTTTCCGCCCTACTACGCTACGTGAGCGCGTAGGGGGTTTGCCGGTCCGTCGCAAGCGTCGAGGGTGGGGTTTAGGGCGATTGCCCGCCTCGTCGTAGGCGCCGCGCTAGCTTCCCTCCCCACTACGCTACGTGAGCGCATGGGGGGTTTGCCAGCTCGTTGCCAACGACGAGAACAGGAATCTGAGTTTAGGGATTATACCTTCGCATGTCGGCCGGCGGGGTTGGCACGCGGATTGAGGCAAGCACTTAATTTATAATTAGTAATAAATTAACTATAATTAGTTATATTTAATCTACAACTAATTATATTTAATTTAAAATTAATTATAAATTAATTAGATTTAATTCATAATTAATTAAAAATTAATTATAATTAATTATATTTAATATATAATTAATCATATTTAATTTAAGATTAATTATAAATTAATCAAATTTGACTTATAATTAATTATAAATTAATTACAATTAGTTATATTTAATGTATAACTAATTATATTTTAATTAATTCTAACTAATTATATTTTAATTTAGAATTAATTATAATATCAATTATAAATAATCTTAAATAATAATAATAACAATAATAATATGATATTAATACTAATATTATAATTGCATTACTATTATACCATTACTATCATATATCATTAATAGCATCATTAATAAATAATGATAGTAATATTATTAGTGATAGAATAAATAGTAATGTAATATTAATACTATTATTAACATCAATAATAAATAATGCTAACCGTGATAATATACATATAAAACAAATAGAGAGAGGGATCGGGTAGGTTACGTCGGGCTGAGCCTTGCTTGCGAACTGGGTAGGAAGATCGGGCAGAGAGGAGGCGGGCGTCGGCACTGGAGGAAGGGAGATCAGTCTTATGCAGGAGGATTAGGTTAGTTTTTTTCTTCTCTCTCTCTCTCTCTCTCTCTCTCTCTCTCTCTCTCTCTCTCTCTCTCTCTCTCTCTCTCTCTGCTTCCCTGTGGATCGGAAGAATCAGGACAGGGCAAGGGTTCGAATGGGGAGGGCAGAGGCGGCTGGGTTACTTGGCTTGAAGGGGTCTTCGGCCTGGAGCAGGGGATCGACGGGTATGGAGATCAGAATATGCAGAGAGGGATGGGGGATTTGCTCGTGGAAGGGGATTGGATTTGCGATCTGAGAACTTGCGGGATTTAGGAGCTCTCACGCGAAGTGGAGAGGAAGTCGTCCATGAGCTCGACTTCGCTTGCATTTTATAGACGCAAAGAGGCGAGTCCCGACAGAGCATGCATACGGGAGATAAGACGTGTATTTGGCGCCGGATCGCAGGGAATGGGAAGGTACTGTAGCAGCGGCGGGGAACAGGGAATGGGCTCTGGTTCTGCTACAGGTAATGATTTTCAAGTATATTATTATTATTTTTTTCTTTTTTTTAGCGATTGGGCCGGAGGATGGTTGAAGTCGATTAGCTTTTGCTGTCCTTGAAGTATTGTTGCGAGGGAGGAAGAGTCTTCTCTAGAAATCCAAGGGAAAGTAGGAGGAGAAGGTGGCCGGCCAAGAGGGGGCGGGTAGGGGAGTTAGGGTTAGGGTTTAGGAGAGGGTTCAAATTTCCAAAATCTAAAATTATTCTCAGATTTTGAAATTGGGAGGGAACTAGGATAGGAAATTAAAAGTAATGAGAGGGGGAAGATTGGAGAGAGAGAGGGGGAGAAGAGGGGGGCGGCATGAGCAAGGGGCCGGCAGCATTAAAGGGGAGGGGAGGGGTTTGGGGTGATTGATTGGAGTTTCTAAATTGGGATCTAAGGATTAGGAAAGATATAATTAAATCCCTTTCAATTAGAATTTAATTTGAATGAGATCTCAAATCTTTCCAAAAATAGATTTCATATATTAGGAAAGATTTTGAATTTTGAATTCTTGAATTTGAATTCAAAATCTAATCCCAAATATGATTAATCTATATTAGGAAACAAGACAAGGGGAGGGGAGGGGTGGTAAGGGGCGGCGGCTTGGGCGGACGGTGGGGGGAAATCGTCGGGTGGGAGATTGGGGTGGTGGGGCTTTTTGAAGGGTGGGTCGGCGGCTTGGGGGGGAGGGAAAGGGGATGGAGTAAGGTGGTGGTGGCTTGGAAAGGAGGAAGAGCACAAAGAAATAGAACCACGAACCCGACACGTCTAGGTTGATGGGTGATGCATCCTTCTCCCTCTCCTAGGGAACCTCTCCACTAGCTCTCAAACTCTTAATCTCAAGGCAAAAGTGCAGGAATTTTTTTTATTAATCATTCATTACCCAAAACAATACCATGGAGGCTTTTAAATAGCCTCAAACAAAAGACCAAAAAAAAAAAAAGACAAACATGCCCTCTTGGCAAGTAAGGGTACAACGGTAACGAAAATAAAAGAAAACAAGAACATAATTAAACTCAAAAATATAAAGACTCGATCGTGGCCGTAGATCGACGACCACGTCTCCGGTAGACTTTCCAAGTGTTGATGTCCTCATCACCTTCTCCCACTTGATTCTCCAAGAAAATCTTCAATCTATTGAAGAAAAACTTCAAGGGCAGCAGGGTATCTTCGGCTCCAACCCTTCTTTTCCTCACCAACATGAATGGAAGTCCCCGAATGGGACTACGGGTTGATCCTTGACGAACACGACAACATCGACATCCTTCGTTCTCCGTTCTTCGACGTCGGATTCGACTTCGACAACACCGTCGAAGAATACTTCGAACGGATCCACATCACTTTGGTGGATACGATCGACGATCAAAGGAAGAAGGAACGGTGGACCATTCTTGGCCGAGCCACGACCGCTCCTCCTCCGGCTACTCCCACCGTTAAAGACTACGTCACTCAATTACTACGATTCTTCATCCACACCATCGGCCTTCAAGTGGATACCATCCGGCGACGATTCCGTTCCGATTAAGGTGAACTTTTACCCCTCATCAATTACTTCATCTTTTCTCCTAACCCTGTAGGAGGTGACGGATTCATTCAAGATCAAAGCCGCTTAATCTGCTTAAGAGCCTAGTAAACGTAGGGCTATTTTGAGTGATCCTTTATGTTACCTATCTTGTTGTTAATTGTGGGATTATGACCGAACAACTTCTATGTTAGCTTGCTTTAATTTTCTAATCTATTTTGTTTGTGTAAGTATTTTATATGTGGTTTGGCCTAAACGCAAGCATCCCTCCTTCGTTTTATTTCTTCGTTCCTATTGCTAGTAATTTAATCTCGTCTTGCTCTTCTAATCAATTGTGCAAATCATAACTTTCACTCAAAGCATCTTAGTCCTGCATCACATGGTCACCGCAAGCTACCGATAACCACCACATCTGCTGCCAACCACCACCATTGTTGGATTTTACATTGCATTCATCTTACTCCAATTTAAACAAAAAAAAACACATGCATTTATTTTACACTCATCCAAATAACTCCAAACATTTCAAATAAACTACATTCCTTTTATATAGTATTCCATTTTACTCTACATTCTTTTTTCAATAAACCAAACAGCAAATCCATGATTTAGTTTAAAATAGCGAAGCATGCTAAATCTTGCTTAAAAAGTGCAATAAACCTGCCAACAAACAGCATTTGTGATCTGCCTATAACTACCAGAAACACCATGAACAGTAACTAACTCATCATTTCCTTACTGCATCGAAGAATAAGGAGAAAATCACGCTTATCAAAAAGCTTATTAATAACAGAATGTCCATCAAATTCTCATCTTACCAACAACCAGTAGATAGCAGAGTCTTCACAAAGTGAGAAGAGGCTCAGTGGCTTTACAATTAATGGCCGCACTTGATGCCTGAGAATCCACACCACAGGCAATCCTCGATGCCTTTAGCATTATTCAACACATGATTCCAGGTTCATCATCGCTTCAAAAGAAACAAGACACCTCAAAAGCAGCAGATATTATTTCGTAACAGCACAGCATCAACAAGTTGTGAAGAGAGAATAGAGAGAAGCAGAAGCAAAAAGAGAGCCTTCTGAATGAAATGCCTGATGGGTATTTATCATTCTCTATGATATGAAATTCCCTACAGGGTTTGTCCCATAGAAAGAAGCACAAATTATTTTTGAATTCATAGAGGATGAAGTGAGAAGAAACGTCATCCACCAATCTGTAGCATAGGAAATCTAATAATGGTTGCAAAGCATGCCAAAGAAGCCTAGCCCATCACACATCTCTATACCCGCCATCACTATGAGTAATGACAAGCCTAGCATCACGCTATCCTCATTGCCTCAACCATTACTACTCAAACTATTGGAGAAGAAAAGGATATACTTGGGTCGGCCACAACTATATAAAAAAGTTGCAGAATTGTTGTATACGAAAACTGCTTTTTTTTAAAGCCAATGTGAGTAATTAGCGATTTTTTCTATTCTGAATAAATCATCCAACAACTTTCATATACCATTCACATATTCCAATAAATCTGGTTGTAATTCATGGTTTAAAATCGTAGCTTTGTTTACTGTTTTGCAAGTCTACATAGTCGTCTTTTGTTAAAGACTGTTTCCTGGCGTCCAGAGCCTATCGTGAAATTTGATGGTGATAGTCCATGTTGTCATCTTAAGTCTTGATCTTCCTAATATTAATTTATTGTATGCTTTCATATTAAAGGAAATAATGTTGTAATAAGTTTATAGATGTAAAAGAAGCTGTTGCAATCATATGTGCATTGCTAAAATTTTTGAATAAAAACTCAATAAAATTGCTAAAAAGCAGCAAAAAAAATTACCAAACAAAAATATGGAATTTTTTCTGAAAAGCAAAACTAATCCGCAAACAAATCCAAACAGAAAAGAGTAACAATACGAACATAAAAGAAGCTTTATCAGAATTTTATTTAATATCAGCATAGTGCAACCTTACCAAATGAAGCTTTTAGATCACATCTTTTGGAGAAAAAAAAGAGATGCTAAGATGATTTGTAAATCCTTAAAAGGAGAAAGAGGGAGGGGTTAGAGAGAGAGAGAGAGAAAAGAAGACGAAGAAGCTCTAATCTCCCAATCTCAATCAATTATGGTTGCATGGGTGGCTTGATTACCACTTATTAGGCACTCTTCAATAGATGGAATTGAAAGAGAAAATGAAAAGGATTTGAGAACGAAAATAATAAAGGAATTGAATTGAACTTAATTTTCACCCGCTTATTTTGTTGAGGCAAAATCATGCACAGCTCTTTTTTCTCTTTTGTACTCAGTTGACTAAAAAATTGAGTTATTGTTTGATTAGGAAGAGAGCACATATGCATCACAACAATAACCCAACAATTTTTTTTCCCATTTTACATGAGGGTTGAGTGGAGAATTGACAATGGAAAATGAATTTGTTGACATTTCGTAGGTAAATTCAATTACCTATTTATTAAATTGGACTCAAACACCCAATTGGGAATGGTGAAAAAAAAATCATTTTCATTCCTCCAATTCCTTGAAACCAAATAAACCCTCAGAGAAAATAAAAATAAAAAAATGAAGCTTGCAAAAAAACATTACTTGAAAACAAGGGATTGACCCCTTGGAAACGCTTAAAAACCCGTAGACAAATAAACGCAGAATATTGTGTCATACCATAATACGCAGAACATAAAATGAACCAATTTAACTGGGAAGAAAATACACAAATTAAGAAAAACTAAACTGCAAGCAATTAGTGGAATATGGAATAGTAATTAAAGTGGTTTAATAAATATCACTAGAACTAAACAAAAACATCTTATATGAGTAAATTACATAATTTATGCATAAAATTTTAAATATAAAAAATACTTGATATTTTCATAAATGTTTTAGACCAAGTATGACAACTTTAAATTCACAAGAGCAAACGGAGCTTGGTATGATTGAAATGATAAGAAGAAAGATGAAGTGCTACATTATTATACAATAAGGAGGGAGTTGTCCTTCATAATTTTCAAACTGCAATTTATCAATCTGCGTTATTTCAGACAATAGGTAAAGCTACCCAACACCACAAAAACTGTTAATCCCAGCATTAATCCATAAAATTTTGCATTAATATCCAGATCATGCAAGAATTTCTTTAGCTATCCAACTCCACAAAAAGCTTCCTAGGTAAAATCATAACAAGCTATTTAACAACGGATAACTATAGAGAAGTAGAAAGATGGGAGAGGACTGAAGAGTTCTCGACAT
Organism: Dendrobium chrysotoxum; assembly: GCA_019925795.1. Taxonomy (NCBI): domain Eukaryota; kingdom Viridiplantae; phylum Streptophyta; class Magnoliopsida; order Asparagales; family Orchidaceae; genus Dendrobium; species Dendrobium chrysotoxum. The sequence continues at coordinate 34,548,003 of CM034311.1, read as the reverse complement.
CATAGGTGCGTGAAGAGAAAGGGGAGTCCATAAATCCGATGTGATTTGTTACTTTCCGGAAAGACATGGCTAGGACATAAACAAGGGCCATAAAACACAGAAATTTCACCAATAACCTTCATCTCGCCAAAAAGCCCATCAAGTATACTAAACTCGGTGCCGAACAACATTCGATAAATGTAATTAATACATCCAACTTCAACAATAAATCAACAAAAAACAAATATACAATCAAATGTAGAAATGCATGTATTATAAATCATTATTTTACAAATTCCCGATGAGACAAGATGCTTCTATAACATATAGGTATCATATTCAAGTCTATGTTAGGGTAAAGCGTGTCTGGCTAAACTAAAAGAAATTTGAATATTTTCATGCAATATTTCAAACAAAGATAAAAAAGAAATTAATTAAACATAAATAAACTTAGATTCAAAGACTATGCCAACACCAGTGCACCAGATCCTATCAGAACTCCGCAACTAAGTGTGTTTGGGCGAGAGTAGTACTAGGATGGGTAACCTCCTGAAAAGTCCTCATGTTGCACGCCTTTTTTACACCTTTTTTTCCCACGTAGTGGGACAACAGCTTGTTATTGCTGTTATAAACTTAGATTCAAAGACCAAAAAGTAAAATTGACAGCATTAGCCAATGTAATATAGAGCATATGAGTGCAACTTAGTAAGTTGTCAGACTTAATGCAAGACGTGAATATTTAAATCATATAGAAATAATTTTAATCAATATATGCCCTGAAAATGTTAAAGTGATATTTGGAAAGAATGTTGTTTTTGCAAAGTTTCACGTAATATATATCCATAACACACAAATTTGCGAACAATATGACTCATCAATTCACCATAAAAATATTTTGGGATGATGCTTTTAAGCTTAACTACCTTAAAAAATGCCACATGGAAACAATAAAAAGGTACACACAAAGAAATCGTCCTGATTAAATTCTCTTTTTTCGAAGTTTCATTTATCTGGTTCATCAGCTCTTCAGGATTGACATTGTGCTTAGTGCACCATCAAACTATGGAATTAAGACATTGTTTGGTTCACCCTCGTTCAAAACATGCTGTGAGCAGATCAATGTCAATATGAATAACTACGTTTGTTGTTTTGCAATAGTATCATAAGCTACAAAGATTAGAATGCTACTTAAAATGATGAATGATAACTCTAGGCCTTATTTCTCATTTCCTTCGGCCAAGAAGATGGGAACCAGCACACAACATCAATATTGCAGTTATCTCGATTGAAACTCACATTTCCACATCCTCCTCAGTATCCACTTAACAACAATGAGATGGTGTAATGTCGTCTTAGCCAAAAAGCAAAAAATTTGGCATCTTCTCTGCAGTGAAAACTCCATCATTATTTTATTGCTGAATGATGAGAATTCATAGCCTCTTTGAGAAGGAAAATGTATAGAAAGATAAAGAACATCCAAGCTATTCAACAACAGAATGCATATATTATGCATTTACTAGACACTTGCTCACCCAACAAAATAGCCCCTAAAGAACATATTGAGTTTTCTGAGAGTGAAAGTGACAGAGAGAGGCAGAGGCTCATCCTTATTTTTAGAAAAATTAAAAGTACAAATTGTCCATCCCAATAATGGTCCCAAGGGTTGCCTGAGAACCAACACCCAAGCCATCCTCAATGCCTTTACCCTTATTCAGTGCACTGTCCATCGATGATCTGTCATTCCATCTTAAAAGAGAAACAAAATAACTGACCAAACAATCCCTGATCTTAGACAGCAACAAAGATGGATATCAACACGTTGAGAGAGAGAGAGAGAGAGAGAGAGAGAGAGAGAGAGAGAAAGAGGCTCAGAATTTCTCAGAACCGTCAAAGTAGCAATTGTACATCCCAATAATGATAGCATGGGTTGCCTAAGAATCTACACCTTTGGCCATCCTCAATGCCTTTGACATTATTCAGTACATTATCCATCCATGATTCATCATCGCCTCTCTTTAATTGAAACAAAATAGTCAACCAAATAGCCCCTAAAGAGATATGTTCTCAATGAACATCAGAGAGAGATCCCATCTTCTGACAGTGAGAGTGAAAGAGAGAGGCTTAGGATGTGTTTAAAGTGCTAAAGCTAAGTATACAATTATATAAGAAGTATGTGGTATGAATATAAATCCCTCAAGTAGAAATTGCCAATCCCAATAATGGTCACATGGGTTGCTTGAGAATCAATATCCCAAGCCATCCTCAACGCCTTCACCATTATTTGGTAATTAGGCATGCTACGGTTAGATGGATTTCAAATCCTTCAGCAAAGAGGAGAGAAAAAAAACTTTAATTCCCTAATCTATGACATTAAAATAATAGATAAACATTATATTTCCCTAAATAAATCACATCCAATCCTGGATGCCCTGCCCAATTACTACACTGGGTAAAGACCTTGAGAAAGCAGCAGGATCTTTTGAAAATCTCATTGCCACCACTCTTTACAGCGAAACAATAGGTAAATAAAATATTGCTTTATTAAGCCCAAACTGAAGACATACGCACAAGTACATTTCAATCCAAATTAACGGCATCAAAGGATCAACTGAAAATCGATTTGTGCAAACAAGATCATCGATTTTGATCCAATCATGTTTTATTAAGCCCAAACTAAAACAATTTCCAAACAATTTTGAACTGGAATCAATCAGTCAATTTGTTATCTTTGTGCATATGTGTGTATGTATGTATATGAAGAGAGAGAGAGGAAGAGAGAGAGAGACTTGTGAATGAAATGATAAAAGGTAATCCATCATTCTAGACAATAGATACCCCATGAAAAGGAATTCCTTGGAAAATTTTTGTCCGACGAAGAAAGGCCAATACAAATTTCAAATTCTTCAAGGAATAGAGACGAAAATCTCACCACCATTTCCTTGCCTTAGAACCCTTTAATATATAAACCCTAAACCTTAAACCATAAACCACAAAAAATACATGAGAAATTTTCCATGGAAAACTTCAGCAGGTCATCAACAAAAGAAAATTCTAGCTTCAATTCATATTTGAATGACAACTAATCATTGCCTCTCTTTATGAAGGAAAACAAAGAAACTTTAAGCATATATGAGTTAAAAAAAACAGAATGTCAATGAAATTACTTAACAGTAAGTTTCACCCAACCCACCAGCTCCCAAAAAGCCTACAATCACCTCAGAGGATGTCAAGAGATATGCTTTAAATCGTTCAAAAAAGAGGAGAGATAAAAAGAAGAGACTCTCATCCCAAATCTCTGACATTTGAACCAAATAATGGTCGCATGGGTTGACTGAGAATTCATTCCAAAGGCCCTCCTCCACTGCTTCACCACTATTTAATACATGGCCTATCAATCAAAGATTTGTCATTGCCTCTCTTTGTTTAGCAAAGATTTCGCAAGAATTTAGGTTACATTATGCCAGTGTTTTTGAGCCATAAATTCTTCTACAGTATTAAATTTCATGTTCCTCCAATTTTATAAGCTAAGTCCAGGATTTGGTAAATCTTGAAGAAAATATAATCTAAGAGAGCAGAACTTTAATACTGTAGATTTAATAGACATCATACAAATTATTTTGCCCCCCAAAATTTACGAAATCTGATGTTACAAGATTTATTAAAACAGAGTAGCGAGAATAAGATCACATCCAGTGATCTTTGAATGGTAAAACACCTTACCAAGAAGTCTCGTCGAATCAGTCCGAGAAAAAAAAACAAAAAGATCAGGAGCTCCTCATAAAACACTTGATCAGTAGTGAAAGACGGTCATTCATAAGCTTTCTGACTAAGAAATTCAAAAAGAAATAGAGACAAGAAACTCTCATCTCCTGATCTTTGCCAACAAGCTTCGCCCATTCAATCCACGGTGCCTTGCCTTTTACAAGAAAGCTATTTTTGATAATATTGCCCGACCTATGACATATCGCCGCACAACAACAGATTTTTAAGAAGAAAACAAACATCAACCGAATCAGGAGATAATGAAGCTGCAGAGACTCCGAAATAAATTAGCGATAAGAGAGCAGAGAAGGGAGGATACTAGCACACACTGGCGTTCTCCAATGACGATAAATTCTACCAGGATCCATGTAAATTAATCTCGGACATTGGTTTAGAGTTCCGAGGTTGTCCCGGCCGAGTTACAATATCTGACAGCACTTTTCCAAACAAATAAAAAAGGTAGGGTTGTCAGGGTTTTAAAAAATTATTATAAAATAAATAAATATTATTTCTAAAAAATAATATATCCTGTTATCCAAATTAAATAAAATTTATTTTATTTTAAATTGATTGAAGTAAATCTTATCTTAACTCATTTTAGCCTAATATATATATATATATATATAACACATGTGCTTGAATAAGTGAGGCAGAAAAATTTTAAGAAAAAAATTTAAATAAAATTATTTTAATAAAACATAAAAGAAGCGAGTCGGGTTCGGGTTAACCCAGACTTGAGGGTTCGAAAAATCAACCCATTTGTAAAAATGAGTCGGAATTGGGTCGGATTAAAAAGTTTCGGGTCAGATTTGGTGATATAGTGATATGTATGTAAATCCTCCAATTATTTAATATGATATGATATATATTATAAGTTAAAATATACATAATAATATTTTGTTTTTATAATATTATAATTTATTCTTATCCCATAATGATTTTTAGTGTGACTTTTTTTAAATAATATTATAAATTTTATGAAAATGACATCCCATATTATTTATCAAAGAGTGATGCTACATTCTATCTAACGGAAAAAAATAATAATAATGAGAAATCAATGTTTTTGAGAAGTTTGAATTTATATGCCTCATATCACACCAAATAGAATAAATAAATTATTTATTTTTAAATATATTTAAAAATTATTTTGAATGAAAGTATTTGTAAAAACTGAACTTATCCATAGCAAGGGGTAGACTATTCAAGGGGTTTTAAGTCATTTAAAATTAGTTCATTGATTTGAATCTTATTTGAATCAAAGTTTAAACCTTGATTTAAATATATTTATATTTGACTCAAACCCTATTCAAAATGTGTTAAAACAGGTCAAAATATTTGGATGTGAGCTGGAGTGGGCAGGCTTTGACATGGATGAGACAACATATGAGGAGAAGAGGATTTTGTTGCAAGCTCGACAAGGGCAGACTTTGACAATACTAGCAATGTGTGTTGAGAACATTTTCTCAATTGAAGCTTGTTGGAGATTCAGCAATGGGACCAACAACGTGTGTAGAGGGGATGATTTACAATAGGAGCTTGTTGGGAAAAAGCTCCATTGGAGTTGGTGGTGTGGAAGCGAAGAAGATTGCATTACAAGAACTCGTAGGAAAAGATAATAGCAATGTAACAATCTAAAATATTTTTAAAATTATTTTAAAATAAAAATCTAAAAATTCTAAAATTTATAAACTATGGCTTTTCGGTGTTGTGATTTTGAGCAATGTGGTGCTGTGATTTAGGGCATAGCGAATTTGGGGGAGTAATGCTGGGACGCTAAAAATTTGATGCGGTGACGCTAATGCTCTCTGTTCCTACAATAACTCTGGAATGAGCATGCAAAACTACAGTACTGGGTTAGAGTGTTGCGGCGCTAGACACTGAAATATATTTGTATGTAAATTTGTCCTTCACTCAACCACCCTCCTATTCCAGCCATTAGGCTTGCCGGGGAAGGAATGGAAGAGGTGAGGAATAGAATGAGGAGAGAGAGGAGAGGGAGAAAGGGGTTCGAAACATTTTTGTCAGTCGATTGTATTTGAAGATTTCTTCTATTCATGGTAGGTAACCCGAATTCCAATGATTTTGAGTTTGATGAATCTAATCTTCTCCAAATCGATAAAAATATAATTTTCTCTTGATTTACCGCACTTTTACTATGTAACCTTTTTATATGATAGATATAAAATTCATGAGCATTTTGACTATAATATTATTTAATATCATTGGGTTGATCGATAGTTATAATTTTTGAAATAAATGAATATTATTAAGACTCCTTAAAATTTTTAAATTAGTGTATTTCATACATGATATTGACTTACATTATATAGAAAATGATATGACTAATATAAGATAAATATGACATTTATTTTTAAGCAAGGAATATTGATTGTTAATATTATAATTAATACGGATTGGCTCTTAAATCATAATATCATGCATATGAGGACATGCTAACGAACTTTTCTTAAAATAAAAGATTTTTGGTTTAATCGTGGATGTTAGCCTATAATTGATTAATAGAATCATATCGATGGGCAAATGTGATAATTCTTAATAGATTATTGACATTCACTTGTAATGATGATGTAATAATGATGATACTATGAATAATTGATAAAACTCGTGAATAACATATGAATAATGAAAATATCACATTAAAGTTGGATGCTATGCCTTGTTATTTATAATTGTATTCATAATTATATTTACATGATAGCACATGAACCGATAAAGCTAGCATTGAAATGGATACAACATGACATAACATATGATAAATACACATATAGATATTGAAAGACATATTGATATAGTACACTAGTATGGCATACTGATGGATAAGTACACATGACATGATAATTGATAGAAATATATGATATAATCATTAGCATGAATATAGTTGATAGATAATTGTTGTATGTTTTACTGCATGACACCTAATAAAATTTTATAAACTTTTATTGAATTTTTTATGGATTCATATGCTTTTTGAGATGATTTTATTTCACTGATCATATTAAATTTTTATCGATAAATTGAAATTGATTGTTGATTTCATACTGATGACCACTAATTTATATTGATTGAGTTGAGCGTGTATATTAATTCTTGAGACCTTGTATTGAATGCAGTGATGGGTTTTAGTTACTTGTTGGGCTATGTGCTCATTATGTTGATTTAATTGATTTCACTATTTCAGGTTAGGAAAGAGATCATGATCCTGTGAAGTGAGGTTGTCAGGACATTCAGGTTTTTCTTTTGATTCGTGTATTATTGTTTTATTCTTTTGTAGTCAGAAGCTTGACGAAATATATTGATGTTATAAGTGATCTCTTGACTATTATAAATCAAATTTTTTATAAATGAATATAGTGAAAGATTCATATATATATATATATATATATATATATATATATATATATATATATATATATATATATATATATATATGATTTTATAAAAACTATAGTAGATTAAATAAGAGATAAAATATACAATTCTTTCAACTTGGGTGTTGGGTGTTATAAGCAAGACCAACTCCATATGAGGAGAAGAGAGGAGGTTGGATGTTAATTGTATCTTGAGATCAGTGGTGTGCATCAAACTTGTTAAAAAAAATATTACAAGATTGGCATGTTTGAAAATGTTCAACTTAATTCAAATCTTATTCGACCCACGTTTGAATCCTCTTTTGAATTAGATTTGAGCAAATATTCAAATTTGAAATAATTCAAGCTAATTTTCATTTGCAATGGAGAGTAATTTAGTCTGAAATGAACTTTAAAGCATATTTCTATAATAAAATAAATATTGGAGTTGTCACTAATAGGTGGTGTGAAATCGAGTTGGCAGGTTGGGTTTTGATCTGACTCAAAGTTAACCCAACCCTAATATGCTTGACTTGAACATAACCTGTTGATCATATGAGTCAAAATATTTGATCGAAATTTGACTTGACCTGGACCCAAACCGTTTGACCCATTTATTATATAGTTGATTTAATTTTTTTATCAAGACAAATTATTTAACCCAGATGCGACTCATTTAATCATAATAAGAACCATTTAACCCACATGTGAATGACAATCTATTAAATTTTGAGTTAACCCAAACTAACCTTGAAAATTAATCGAGTCAAGTTTTCAGACACTAACATAACCTGAATAGTAATGAGGTCAACCAGAACTTGAATTTTTTGAGTTTGTTTGGATTGAGTCATTTATTGACACACCTGACATCTCCAATTATATATAATGTCATGCATATTAAGTTAAATTTCATATGTTATACATTGTTAAAAAAATTATTTTACTAAGTATTTTTCATCTTCTAAAAATTTATCTCTCTTATAATATCATCATATCAAGATTTTATTATATTTTAATTCAAGAGCTTATCATTTGTGTCACTAGAGATAAAAATTTTAATTTTATATACATTTTAAGGATATAATGCTTGTTGCATCATGGAATATTCGTGATAATAAAGAGATATAGAGTTTAACGTTTAAGTTTTATACGAAGATCCAGCATATAGATAGATAAGAGAAATGAGTGTAAGAGTTATAAGAGACACTAAGATTTTTATATGGTAGATTATAAAAATGGAACAAATTATGGGGTCTTGCTCAATTAAAATGATTTTACAAGTGTTTATTGTTGATTACAAATAAGGCCCTTCCTTTGTTTCAATAGCTGGATGGGTTCGGCTTGGAAGGGAATGCATAGTTTAGGTGGGTTGACCACTCAACCCTATTTCATGCATTGTAGTTTACTATTTGACCAATCAACTGAAAAAAAAAGACCAATAAACTAGTCCAAGCTCCTAAGGTGGAGTTCATGGGAGTGTAGGCTTGTTGTTTGGATGAATTTTAAGAAGTCTAAGGGAATGGAGTTGATGTTTGAGCAAGTGGGTGAGTGTGTAGTAGGGTTTGACCACTCGTGGTGGTTTGACCAAGTCAAACCAACCATGGTTTGACTCATGGCAAGCTTAGCGATATTTACACCATAAAATGGAATGATTGTGAGGGGTTAAGGTGCTTACTTTGATTGAATGCATTGGATTAATCCAATGTTGACTTGGTTTGACCAAATATGGGTTGAGTTGACCAAGTCAGCTACTGACTGGTTAGGGTGACTAGTCATGCTCACTTCACTAGGAGTGGTAATCAGAGAAGTTTGGTGAAGATCATGATCCATTTGGAGCTTGATTGAGTGTATGTGATATATATGATCAATTGGGCTAGCTTGAGCTAGCCCAACTAGGTATGATGGATCTATTAATGGCTGAAGGATTTAATGATGAATGATTTACTTTAAGAAGCTCCTAGTGAAATGGTTTAGGTCATGACTAAGGTCAAAGGGGTTAGTGCACTAAGCCAGCTGATTGTAGTGCAAAGTTATTGATTGTCCAGGTGATTATAGTTAAGTGATTGTAGACTGTAGGAGTGATGATTGATCAATGTAGTTGGATATCCAAGGATGATTGAAGTTTGATTGAGGGTATGTTCATTGATTGTAGGGTTGATTGATTGTTTGCTTGAAGTGTAGGTTGATTGATTGTTGATGATTGAATGATTGTTTGGAGATAATCGAATGGTTGATTGGAAATGATTGAATGTATGATTGATGGCTAGATGACTGACATTGGATGATTGTCAACCAATGAGTCATATATCAAATGATTGTGGATCATGGTGATGTGGGTCAAATGACCTCAACTAAAGTGAGGTCAACATGTTTCAATTTTCTCATAAGAGGCTAAACATACAAACTAAACTTTGTAATATTACTTTCTCTAATCCAAGGAAAGACAAGACTTTGTAGTATTGATTTTAAATGGTGGACAATTTCAACTAGATTGGGTGTAATGGTTTTTCCTTTTTGGACTTCTTATATAAAATTAGTACGTCTATATTTTTTTATTCTTGTCTGTGAATTTATGAGTGGGCAACGATGAGAGCAGATTAGCTTGCCTCATATCTGGGCATCGATAGATATTGAGCTAATTTTGAATATGTAAAAAATGAACTATTATGTGAACTTAGAATTCATCAAAATTTCACTCTGGATTTATTTTTCGTCAAACCAAACATCAAAATTCTTAAAATCCCTAAATTTGATGAACTAAACACTCATTTTTCATCAAATCAAACATCACTTAAATAATAGATTGAAATTTATAATTATTTATGTTCAATCAAATTTTTAGCACTAGATTCAAAATTACATCATTTAAAAAAGATTTATAACTTTTTTATCATGTTTAATTCTACGGTATATCTCATGTTATAAAATTTTTTGCTTATATTCCAATCAAGAGAGTTCCATTTTTCAAAATAGCAAAATGTTTATTATAAAAAACAAAAATTAAGTAAATATATTTATCTTCTAAATATCTAATTCTCAATTTCCAAAAATAAAAACGAAAAAAACAGAAAAAGGTTAAAAAGTAACCCAGGCGAAAACCTCCATTAGAATTCCACATGTCCACTCCGCTTCACGGCGCCCACTTCCCATCCACAAATCCTATCTTAGAAGTTAAAACCCCCCACCGACTGCACAATTTAACAAATCCCTCGGTTCCTTTTTCTTCTTCCCAAATTCACCTCCTCTCCCTTTCTCACGCCATGGATCTACAGCTGGAGCAACTGCAATCCCTGAGCTCCGTCGACGTTCTCCGGGAATCGGCGGAGATCCCTCGCGCCGCTCCCCGCACCTTCAGCTTACTAACCCTCGCACTCGTCTTTCCCCTCTCCTTCGCAATCCTCGTCCACTCTCTATTTACTC